>UESW01003049.1:26228-125832 GCA_900491605.1 Calamus simplicifolius | reverse complement strand
GTCTAAGAATTGAATGCGTTTAAATTGATTAAAACAAGAGACAATCGGTTACAATAGACAGGATTCGGACAGTTCGGCATGACGATTAAAAGTTGGAGATGTCTAAAGTAGCAGCTCCCCTGCTTACATCACAGATTGCCTGAGTGCTGCCTTCTTTTCTCTATTATTATTATTATTTTAATCTTATTTATATTTTGGCCAAGCAAAAGATTCCATTTCTATCAATCACAAGGCAAATTGACTTTGAGAAGACTAACGGGCGGTTACCGTTATTTACAGCGTATATCTAGCGGTTATCGCCGCACCTATCACTTACAGCGCCGATCCTAGCAGACAACATGATTCAACGATCATCCCAAAGGATAAGAGGGACCTCCGAACAGGTATAAGAACCTTCACTCATAACAAGGAAGGGGACTCTGAACTACTCTCATCTATAGTCCTGTTCTCCAGACACTAACTAGAGCATCGGAGGGTCCTCGCCGGAATCACCAGTCTGGGACTTTTGTTGTAGGTTTCCAGCTAAAGGAAGTGGTCCTGTCATCTCCTGGAAGGCCCACGGAACTCTTTTCCTGCCAGATGTTCTTCAGAAATGATTTGGTAGCAACAGATTGGCGCGCCAGGTAGGGGTGTCAGTGCAGGCAAACGTTCACTCGACGTACCTGTTACCCCTGCAAGGAAGATGGCGGTTACACTCGCACAGGAGGCCTCTACCAGTCAGGCTAGAGGGCACCTCCCCTGGGCTGAGCAACCGGAGGCCGACCTCCCTTCTTCGCTCCCATGCAGCCGTAGGTTAGCTAGACTGACCGGCTCGCCGCCCTGACCCAGCAAGTTCAAGATCTCATGGCGGTGGTTCAGGGGCCGCAAGAATAGTGCTTCGCCACCACACCATTGCCACCTCTGCTCCCTATGCTCCATGTAGGGGATCAAGGGGCGGCCAGTTTCATAATGATAGGACTCCCCCAGAGCTCTTCTGTCGCACATTTCGAGACCCCCCCCGCTGGGAGACCTCCAAACGGCTACAACCTCCTTCCCGCCGCTCCGACCACCTTCCCAAGCTGCGTAGCGGGAAGGAACCTGCGTAGGTGCACCCTCTCCACTGGCACTCTCTCCCCGCTCGTCTTCTGAATCTTTAAGGGGGGATTCCATCAACAAACGAATTGCTCGCTGGTTGAGCGATGGTTGGATGAGTATCATCAGTGCTGAAGGAGCTCAGTTGTAGGTTACCAACCCTCACAGGGCAGACTATGATCACCGTCCCCCACTATCTCGCCATATTATGGAGGAACCGGTTCCATCCCGATTCCGTCTTCCCTAGTTGGACCCATATGACGGCACCGCAAACCCCTTGGATCACCTGGAGAGTTACAAGGTTCTCATGCAAGTCCAAGGGGCCGTAGATTCTCTCCTTTGCATCACTTTCCCGGTGACGCTCCGGAAAAGCTATGCATGCGTGGTATTCCCGCCTGCCCCCGCGCAGTATCGACTCCTTTCGGCAGCTGGAGAAGTCCTTCTTGGCCCACTTCGATGCATCCCGAAAGATCCCCAGGGTAGCTGATAACCTATTCGCAGTCCAACAGAGGAGCGACGAAACCTTGAAAGACTTTGTAGCTCGGTTCAAGGAGGTTGCGCTCGAAGTCTACAATCTTGAGGATTCCGTGGCCACTCTGTCCCTGAAGCGGGGATTTTCGTCCCTTCCGCTTTGCTTATTTCCTGGACAAGAAGCCTTTCAGTTCTTATGCGAGCTACTGAGTCGAGCGCAGAAGTATATCCGCATTGACGAAGTAGACTTCTCCAGAAGGGAGGTCGACAAGGGTTCCAATAAGAAACCAACACATCCGGAGCCTGCTGGAGAGCGGCCGAGGAAGTTTGAGCCCCCTCGTTGCCCAGATAACCGACCTTGGGTCCTGGTCCCAAAGTAGCACTTCACTTCGCTTCTCTCCCCAGTATCTCATATCTTGCTGTAAATCGATGGTGAGCCTTATCTCCGGCGTCATCCTCCCATGAGGCCAGGAGTCCCTCGCAATAAGGACCTTTACTGCCGCTACTATCGAGACTATGGCCATGACACGGAGGACTGCTGCCTGTTGAAGAAAGCCATCGAAGAGCTCGTTCAGTAAGGCCATCTTGGAAAGTTTGTCCAGAGAGGGAACCTCGTTGCTCCAGGCCCGTCGGCTCCTTCTGCTTCCCAGATCGACATAGACAATGCCCCGATAGAGAAGACGATGGCCATGATCTCCTGGAGGGCAGGCAGCAACCCTAGGAGGCAGCGTGGGGAGGGGGTAGACTCTGTAATTCCCTTCTTTAAAAGGGACTTGGAGGGGGTGGACAACCCCAATGATGATAGCATCATCATATCAATGACGATAGCTAAACACCCTATAAAGCGAATCTTTGTCGATAGTGGAAGTTCAGTAGATGTTCTTTTATACGAAGCTTTTGTTGAATGAGTCTATCTACAAGTCTTCTCTACCCCGTGACCACCCCATTTATGGGTTTCACTGGGGATACGGTAAAGGTGGAAGGAGAAATCACTCTCCTAGTTACGGCCGGGACGGAACCACGCCAGAACATAGTTTTCATAAAATTTCTGATCGTCCGAGTTCCCTTGGCCTACAATGCTATTCTTGGAAGGCTCGGTCTTAATCTCCTCGATGCCATTATCTCTACAAAGAGGTTATTGGTATGGTTTTCAACCAACCAGGGAGTCGAGAAGATGCATGGAGAGTGGAACTTGGTATCCCTCTGCTATCACACTGCACCTAGTCCTCACGAGGTGACTGTTCCATCGGCGCCCGAGCCACTTGATCCCAGAGACTCCGAGTGGAGAGGAGAACCGAGTGAAAGTTTGTTGACTTTCCGCTGGGGGAGGATCCAACGAAGACAATTTGAATCGGAACGCTTCTTCCTCCCGAAGCGAGGGATCGGCTACTTGCCTTTTTGCGGGACAATGCAGACGTCTTCGCTTGGTCAGCCTCGGATATGCCAGAGTGCCACATGAAGTCATCACCCATAAACTTAGCATCGACCCGAGGAGTCGACCAGTTCGGCAAAAGAAGAGGAGTTTTGCTCCCGAGAGCTAAGGGCCGTGGACGAGGAAGTCAACATATTAATCACAACGGGCCATATACGGGAGGCGCATTACCCAGTCTGGCTTACCAATGTGGTCATGGTTCGTAAGGCCAATGGGAGTTGGAGGATATGTGTTGATTTCATCGACCTTAACAAGGTGTGCCCCAAGGACAGCTTCCCACTGCCCAGGATCGATCAGCTGGTGGATGCCACGTCGGGCCATGAAACCCTTAGCTTGATGGATGCCTTTCAGGGTACAACCAGTATGGATGGACCTAGCTAATGAGGAGGCCACTTCTTTCATGACCGAGAAGGGCATCTATTGCTACAAGGTCATGCCCTTCGGGTTGAAGAATGCAGGAGCTACCTATTAGGGGTTGATGAATAAGGTATTCGAAGGCCAAATCGGGTGCAACATGGAGGTGTACGTGGATGACATGTTAACAAAAAGCATTCATGCCAACAACCATATTGCCGACCTATTAGAAACCTTCGACAACCTTCGCCGATACCGGATGAAACTGAACCCACGGAAGTGTGCCTTTGGAGTCCTAGCGGGCAAATTCCTAGGATTTATGGTGACACAGAGGGAAATCAAAGCTAACCCCGAAAAGATCAAAGCCATCATAGATATGAGACCACCAAGCAACAAGAAGAAAGTACAATGGCTCATGGGAAGGATAGCCGCCTTGAGCCATTTTCTAGCAAGGTCACAGAAAGGTGTCTATCCTTCTTCAAAGCCTTGCGCAAAGTTGATAGCTTCGATTGGACGACAGCGTGTCAAGAAGAGTTCGAAGGATTGAAGAAGTTCTTGTCCACCCCACCCTTGCTATCCAAGCCCAGGGGAGGAGAAGAACTCTTCCTTTACCTCGTTGCATCCCCCGAAGCAGTGAGTTCTGTGCTCGTCCGTGTCGATGCCGACAAGACGCAAAGGCCAGTCTACTATACAAGCAAAGTGCTCCACGATGCAGAGATCAGGTATTCCAATACCGAAAAGATTATCTTTGCGCTAATCATCTCTGCTCAGCTCTCAGACCATACTTCCAAGCGCACCCGATCATGATGGTCACGGATCAACTGCTCAGGGCAATTCTCTCTCGCCCCGACACCTTCGGCCGACTAGCGAAGTGGGTAGTCAAGCTAGGAGAATTCGTCCTGTCATTTCATCCCAGGTCAGCCATGAAGTCCCATATCTTGGTGGATTTTCTGATCGAATGCACCTGGACAGAGGAGCAGCCGGAGGAGCCTCCTGCAGGCCCCTCAGACACTACAACCGGGGGAAGGAGGGAGGACTAGATCCTTCATGTAGGTGGAGCGTCAAACTCTCAAGGCAGTGGGGCAGGCCTCATCCTAACAAGTCCGGATGGCATTGTGACCGAGTATGCCCTTCGTTTCTTCTTCTCGGCTACAAACAACCAAGCTGAGTATGAAGCTTTACTGTTAGGAATAAGGCTAGAACGGGAGCTCAAAGCAAAGCGCCTCAGAGTATTCACCAACTCCTAGCTCATCTCTGGTCAGGTAAAGGGAGAGTATGAGGCTCGAGATCCTACAATGTCTCGCTACTTGAATATGGTGCAATCACAAGCCTCTCCCCTTACTCACTTCAGCATCAGCTACATTCCTTGGAGGGAGAATGCCAGAGCCAATGCTTTGTCCCGGCTAGCCACTTCGGCTGACGAGACCTTGGGGAAAACTTATGTAGAACATCTAGAAGCCCCAAGTATCAATGTGGTGGAAGAATCCTTGCCAATCAACCAAGATCCTTTCTGGATGGATGCCTATATCCGATACCTCGCCAATGGCGCCCTCCCGATCGACCCTGGTGAAGCAAAACTACTCAAGTGGCGTGCATCTAAATTCCTTGTGCTTGACGAACAACTATATCGAAGGTCCTTTTCTCACCCCCTCCTTAAGTGTGTTAGTCTTGCAGATGCTAACTACATACTCCGTGAGATCCATGAGGGTATTTGCAGAAACCACTTGAGGGGTAGGGCACTATCACACAAGGCCTTATGCCAAGGCTATTATTGGCCTACCATGCGAGGAGATGCGGCCGAGTTAGTTTGAAGTATGATAGCTGCCAGCGGCACACCAACATCCAACAGCTGCCAACCTCCTAATTGAGTCCCTTGTCGACTCCATGGCCCTTCGCCCAATGGGGGATGGATATTTTGGGACCATTCCCTCTAGCCTCTGGTCAGAAAAAGTTTCTGCTCGTTGCCATCGACCATTTCACTAAGTGGGTAGAGGCCGAAGCACTCGCCAAAATCACCGAAACCAAGGTGAGGAATTTCTTTTGGAAGTCTATTATTTTTCAATTCGGGCTACCCCACACCCTTGTTATTGACAATGGGCGACAATTCAACAATGCTCCCTTCCGAGAATTTTGGACCGAGCTAGGCATATGCCAGAAGTTCACTTCTGTCGGTCACCCTCAGTCAAATGGAGTGGCCGAAGTGATAAATCGTATCATCCTTCAAGGGCTCAGGATGCGCCTGGATGATTTTAAAGGAAGATGGGTGGAGGAGCTCCCGAATGTGTTGTGGACGTATCACACGACACCACGGATCTCCACGAGAGAAACTCCCTTTGGCTTGGTGTTCGGATCGAAGGCCGTCATCTCGGTAGAGATTGGCATTCCTAGTCCCCAAATACAATCATATGACGAGGGGAACAATCCAAGCCAGTTGTGAGCCAACCTTGACCTTGTTGGGGAGGCCCATGATGGAGCACAAATCAAGATGGTTGCTTACCGCCAAAGAGTTGCAAAACACTACAACACTCGAGTTTGCCCAAGAACATTCCTTCGTGGAGACTTGGTCCTTAGGCGAGCAGAAGTTTCCAAACCCACTGAAGGAGGCAAATTATCACCCAATTGGGAAGGGCCTTATTGGATCACCGATGCACTTCATCGCGAATCCTATCGGATCGAGGAACTAGACGGGAAGCTACTCCCTCGAACTTGGAATGCGGACAACCTTCGTCAATTTTACTAGTAATGTGTACTGACACCATAGATTTGAGTATTCCAGTATATTTGAATAATATTTACCTCTATTTACTAATAAAAATACTCTTGAGCAATCTTGCTTCTCTAGCTCAAGCCCGGCTCCACGTCGGCATTCAAGCCCGACCACGTCGGCACTCAAGCCCGACTCCATGTCGGCACTCAAGCCGGCTCCGCGTCAGCATTCAAGCCCGACCACATCGATACTCAAGCCTGGCTCCGCGTCGGCATTCAAGCCCGACCACATCGGCACTCAAGCCCGACTCCATGTTGGCACTCAAGCCTAGCTCTGCATTGGCATTCAGCCACGTCGGCACCCAAGCCTAGCTCCGCATCGGCATTCAAGTCTGACCACGTTGGCACACAAGCCCGACTCCATATTGGCACTCAAGCCTGGCTCCACGTCGGCATTCAAGCCCGACCACGTCGGCACTCAAGCTCAGCTCTGCATCGGCATTCAAGCCCAACCACATCGGCACTCAAGCCCGACTTCACATCGGCACTCAAGCTCGACTTCACATTGGCACTCAAGCCTGGATCCGCGTCGGCATTCAAGCTCAACTTCACGTCAGCACTCAAGCCTGGATCCACATCGGCATTCAAGCCCGACCATGTTGGCACTCAAGCCTGGCTCTGCATCGGCATTCAAGCCCAACCATGTTGGCACTCAAGCTTGACTTTACGTCGGCACTCAAGCCCGACTCCATGTCGCACTCAAGCTCGATTCCAAGTCGGTACTTGACCCTGCCTCCATGTCGGCATTCAAGTGTGAAGCTGGATCAACGCTCTACATTCAAGAAGTCACTCTAGTGTTAGCCTCGATCTCAACTTCAATTCATGGACACCGGCTACAGATGCCTATATTTTCGGCCTCGGCCTATACTCTAAGTGAACTCATCTTGGCCACTACGGAAGCAAAGTAACAACTCCGCCGCATGAGGATTCTAAAAAAGTCTTCATTAATGGTAAAAGGGTTTACAAAATTGCTGACTTTACTCGGACTTCCTTACAATGATAAAAAGAAAAAAGAGATACAACAGTGTTCATGGCTCTACCGATGCTGGGCTATTGTCGGGAGAATGATTCTCCGCTGGTGTTTCCTTCGTAGCCTCATCTGGTTCCAAATCGTTCAGATCCTCAAGGTTGTAAACTCTTCTTACTTTATCCTTGCAATCTTGGAAGCCTATGTTGTAGGCAAAAGCGGTGGCCTTGGCTAGCTCTTCACTAAAGCTGGTAGATTGGCGAAAGCTCTCTACCGCCTCAGCGACCCTATTCTCTGCTGCTGCCACAGCCGCCTTCATTTCATTCGCTTGTGCGTTGGAGCAATGGGCAATCTCCTCGGAATTTTCCGTCCGCTCCTCGGCCATGCCTTTTTGAATGTTGGCGAATTCCAGGTTACTTTGGCACACCAATAGATCCAACTTCACTTGCTTATTATTTTCTTCAGCAGCTTGTGCCGTCGCCAAAGCCTTCTCGGCCCTTTCTACCTGGGCCTGGCCCTTGGCTCGGGCCACCTCCAAGGCCTTCTCGGCCCTCTCCGCCCGAGCCTGTTCTTCGGCCCTCTCGGCTAGGGCGGCTTCCAAAGCCTTCTCGGCCTCCTCCGCTCGGGTCTGGGCTTGGTGGGTTTCTTCTTGTGATTGGCCAAGAGCGGCCTTGACTTGGGAAAGGGTGCTCTTCAGGGAAGCCAGGGAATTCACTGCCTGCACGAAAGTTGCTATCAGGGAGAGGCTAAAAAAAGGAAGTTCTTAAACAAGGAGATTTTGAAGGGAAAGTACTTACCCAAAGGTGAGCTACAAAAGCCTCCCGAAAGAAGGAGGTCCCCTGCTCTTGGAGAGACCTTTGGAGCTCGGGCATGCACACTTGTGCCATCATCCGCTCCGCCCAGTGCCCCTTGTGCTCGAGGATGGTTCTAAAGGAGGTGGAGACGGCTTCATCCTCGGCGGTTTTGGTGGGCACCAAAGTCGATGGCGTTGCATCAAGGGCCAATGGCAACCCCTTCGTCGGCACTGTTACCCTGGGAGGCTCTTCTGTCGCTTCCTCTTCTGCTGGTGGGGCAGCCTCTGGAACCGAGTCTGGGGCTGGCTCAGTCACCGGCTTCTGGAATGACCGGTGGTGGTGATGGTAGTACTCCAGCCCCCGGCCCTTCCAGGGGCGTGTCAGCAGTGAGGTCGATGTCTACCTCCCGATCCGCTCGGGGCTTGCGGATGAGCAGGGTTAGGGATCGGGATCGAGTCGGCGATGGTGACCGAGGCCTCTTCCTTGATCCTTCGGCCTCTTCAGCTTTCCCCTTGGCCCATTCGGCCTCGGTCTTCTTTCTAGCCGCTTTGGCTACAACCCTTTTTTCGGCGAAGGCTTCATCCGCCTTGGCCCTTCTTTCCTTGGCCGCAACCCTTCTCACCGCTTCAATCGGTGGCAACATATCTGCACATGTCAAAAGGAATTTGTAAAAAAAAAAAGGAAAGGAAGAAAAAGAAGAAGGGGGTGAGTAAATCATGGCTGCTCACCACCAGATGGAATGAGGCTGGCAAGCTGAAGATTCTCCTCGGCCAGAAGCTGGTTGCATCGAGGGACGTCGGCAGTTAGCAGCTGCCCGAATGCCACTTGGTCCCTCGGAAGTATGGAGGAATCTTTGTTTGGGTTGGTGTTTGGCGTTTTTCAGACCCCTCTCACCCCCTCAACATCAGCAAAGAAAAACCTATCTTTCCATCCCTTGACGGATGTAGAAAGATAAAGTTTGAGGGCTTTGGTTGGCCTAGGAGCGAAGGACCACCACCCGGCTTGTTTACGAAGGGTGTAGAAGCTACGAAAGAGGGAGATCATAGCTTCTATCCCATGGAGGTGAGGAAGAGAGGAAGGAGAATGTAAGGCGGAAGAGTCCATCTTCTACTGTTGGGGGTGAGGGAGAGAGGAAGGAGGATGTAGAGTCCATCTTCTACGCTCTCAAGGCTATTTAATGCACAGATTTGGCTTTCAAATCAAACTGTATGCATAGGAGTACCAATGCACTTGCTCCCTCACGGGCCTCACCAACTTAGAGAGTGCTCCAGCCAGCAACCTAACGGCCCTTAATGGTATATTACCACGGTATGTGAGACTAGGTCCACTTCGCGTTTGCAAGGAGCCTCCATGGCCACTGATTAGTTGCTCGTTACATCCTTTCACGCGTACATTGGAACGAAAATTATGACCGAGGTATATATTATTAAGTTTTCTTGATAAGCTCTTCATTTTAGACAATAAATTTTTAATCCTATTCTGATAAAAATAAAATAATGTGTTCGCAGTGAAAATTGGTCAAGCATTGCTACTAGAATGCAATAATAATTAAAATAATTAATGTTAGTTAAGTACCTCTATATATGGTATAATATAATTTTAAGATGCTTAATTTATGATGTTGTCACTTTAATATCATATTAGCTTTTATATGATTAAACTTTGTTTGAAGAAAATGGTTGATTCGCAATAAAAAATTTTAAAAATTAATTATGTTGTTAACAATTGCTAGTCATCAAACCTTAATAATATATATAGATTATTTATAGTGCTAAATTTCAATGAAACTTTATGTATCAATAATGATAATGATAGTAATTATGAATTAAAAAAAAGATGACCGGCATCGTGGACGATGGGTTTGGTGAGCACAGGAGGGGCACTCCTTGCCGCCTTGGCCTCCTCTAGCTCGGCCTCACCCTTGTCCTAGTTGTTGGTGATGCTGAGGTTGATGCAGGAGCAACTCTCTAGGGAGGCGAAGAATGCCGAGGAGACACTCGCCCCCAGCCAATTTGCCATGCGATTGAGTTTTTCACACGAGAGAAAGCTGGAATTCTCCATCTTCGAGATGGAAAAATTTGGGGATTCTTGGTGGAGCAAAGAGGACCCTAGAAGACACCAAAAGACTATTGGATATTGAAAACTGAGGGTCCCAGACAAGGGTTTAAAGAGCACAACAAGGAAGACTGTCAGTGAGTTGGTTTAAGAGGGCTGATCCGATCCGATGTGGCATGTGAATATAGGCGTATATCCCATGCCATGCATGACACTATCTTAATCTAAATTTTAAAAATAAAAATAATTTTTAAAATATTATAAATTTTAAAAATAATCTATATGGAAATGCTTTTGAGCCCGGTTTACGAATTATGATCATAAATGTGAAGATATGGTAAATGTAGCTCGACACATGGAAAAAAAAAAAGGAGAAATCAACATTCGATATTTATAAAATAAAAAGAAATATTATTATTTAAAAAATTATGTAATGTAGTTAGAAACGTAGCGACAAAATAAGAAAAAATATTATTATTTATGCAATGTTAAGCTTGTTTGTTTCAGATTGTCATATATATATATAATCAACCCGAATTCTATTCCGAAACTCAACCCGAATCCAATTTTTAAAAATAGGGTTAGGGTTAAGGTTTTACAAATAGAATTAGGGTTGATATTTTATAAATAGGATTTGTTGCTACTGAAATCTGTCCTCCGATTTGGGCGCGATCGGGCTGCAGCGTGGGCTTCCGTCTGGGTGGACCTGCAAAATAGTCCTCACACGAGAGGCTTTGGGGGTGGCCCTCTGCGGAAGACCCTCCAATGCTCAAGTCAGTGGAGATCGGTAATCAACAAAAAATAGGGAGAAGGCTCTCGCTGAAGAGTCTCTCTAGGGCTCTGGGCAGAGCGCTAATGGAGGTAAAATGGGGAAAGCAATGGCAAAAAGAGAGAGCGCCAGTGAGCAAGTGTGCATGATGGCGCGCGTACCTTAGAAGCAGGAAGATGGTTGTATTTATAGAGGGTCACCTGACTGCTTGAGGCTGGCCGAGCTATGTTGGCCGAGCTATGTTGAAGCTGGCCGAGGCTGAGGCTGGCCGAGCTATGTTGGCCGAGCTATGCTGAAGCTGGCCGAGGCTGAGGCTGGCCGAGCTATGTTGGCCGAGCTATGTTAAAGCTGGCCTGAATGAAAGCGCCAAGGCATGGCTCAGCCTGAATGAGGCAAGGCTTGAGTGCGAGGCATGCTTTCTCCTTTCTTTTTATTTCATGCCAAGTCATTATGACCGTTTCTGCACCATTAAATGCTCCAGCCTATTGACTTGACTGTCGGATATTAATGAGGTGGCCCTTGGGAGAACCCACGCACATAACGTGGCCCTTTTTTCCTCTTGTTCTCTTTCTTCATTATGAGGAGATGCTTGTTGCTCGCGCCAGCTAGCCGGCTGGTAAGCAGGGCATTGGGATTGGGCGCGACCCATCGCCAATGTGAGCGGTCAACAATGCAATGACGATTTTACCCCTCAACACATGCCCCCCATTCCCTAGTTCGAAGTGTAACTTCGGATATAGGGAGTATAATTATGGAGCAATCTTATTTGGGGAACATGTCATTCGATCCTCTGTAGAGGAAGTGTTTATCTCTGTGTAGGTTAGAGAAAGGCCTGGGCGGCCCTCTTGCTGAAGTAAAATAAGGCACTTTAGTTGCGCTAGAGTGTCCGAGAAATTATCCAGCTGGGACGAAGCTTTAGTGCTATATCACTCGGATTGGCCGAGGCTTTTGATAGGCACTTCGGTGCTGGCCGAGGCTTTGGATAATAAGAGATGCACTCCGGCTCTGGCCGAGGCTTTGATATGCACTTCGGTGCTGGTCGGGCTTTGGATAATAAGAGATGCACTCCGGCTCTGGCCGAGGCTTTCGATAATAAGAGATGCACTCTGGCTCTGGCTGAGGCTTTTGATACGCACTTCGGCTCTGGCCGGGGCTTTTGATAATAAGAGTTGCACTCCGGCTCTGGCTGAGGATTTTGATACGCACTTTGGCTCTAGCCGGGGCTTTGGATAATAAGATATGCACTCCGGCTCTGGCCGAGGCTTTTGATATGCACTTTGGATCTGGCCGGGGCTTTTGATACGCACTTCGGCATTGGCCGGGGCTTTGGATAATAAGAGATGCACTCCGGCTCTGACCGAGGCTTTTGATAATAAGAGATGCACTCCGGCTCTGGCCGAGGCTTTCGATACGCACTTCGGCGCTGGCCGGGGCTTTAGATAATAAGATATGCACTTCGGCTCTAGCCGAGGCTTTTGATACGCACTTTGGCTCTGGCCGGGGCTTTGGATAATAAGAGATGCACTATGGCTTTGGCCGAGGCTTTTGATACGCACTTCGGCTCTAGTCGGGGCTTTTGATAATAAGAGATGCACTCTGGCTCTGGCCGAGGCTTTTGATACGCACTTCGGCTCTGACCGGGGCTTCCAATAATAAATCACTCGGTGCTGCCAAGTCTTCCCAAGATGCTACTCGGTTGTAACCGAGGCTTCCAAATAATAAATTACTCGGTGTTGTCGGGCCTTCAAATAATAAATTACTCGGTGTTGCCGAGTCTTCATACTACTTGGTTGTAACCGAGGCTTCCAAATAATAAATTACTCGGTGTTGCCGAGCCTTCATGCTATTCGGTTGTAACTGAGGCTTCCAAATAATAAATTACTCGGTGTTGCCGAGCCTTCATGATTATATTTTACTTGGCGCTGCCAAGGTACGAAGATTGTTTGGAGATCATTCGGTTTGGCCGGGGCTTGTAAGCTGCCTGAATCCGAACGATGCCTTGGAGATTGTTTGATCCGGCCGGGGCTTGTAAGCTGCCCGAATCTGAACGATGCCTTGGAGATTGTTTGATCCAGCTGAGGCTTGTAAGCTGCCCGAATCCGAAGGAAGTTTAGGAGATCACTCGGTCCGGCTGGGGCTTGTAAGCTGCCCAAATCCGAAGGAAGTTTAGGAGATCACTCGGTCCGGCTGGGGCTTGTAAGCTGCCCGAATCCGAACGATGCTTTGGAGATTGTTTGATCCGGCCGGGGCTTGTAAGCTACCCGAATCCAAATGAAGTTTAGGAGATCACTCGGTCCGGCCGGGGCTTGTAAGCTACCCGAATCCGAACGAAGTTTAGGAGATCACTCGGTCCTGCTGGGGCTTGTAAGCTGCCCGAATCCGAACGATGCTTTGGAGATTGTTTGATCCGACCGGGGCTTGTAAGCTGCCCGAATCCAAAGGAAGTTTAGGAGACCACTCGGTCCGGCCGGGGCTTGTAAGCTTCCCGAATCTGAACGATGCTTTGGAGATTGTTTGGCTCGGTCGGGGCTTGTAAGTTGCCCGAATCTGAGCTAAATTTTGGAGATTACTTGGTTCGGCCGGGGCTTGTAAGCTGCCCAAATCCAAATGACGTTTTGGATATGACTCGGCCCCCAGTCACAATGGAGGTGCTCGGCTATGCCGAGTCTTTGCGGAGTATAATCGGTCTAGCCAAGGTATGTAACCTTAGTTTAGGATTTGGCCTTGTCGAGGTTCGACGATTCATCTTAAGACTCGGCCTGTCCTACCGAGGTATAGAGTTTGAGCTCAAAGTTTGGTCCAGCAGTAGTACAGAAATTTAGCTCAAGGATACATCTCGGCCGTGTCGAGCATGGATGTATAAGCGGCAACTGTTTCCGTTACAGCTTTCCAAAAAATGGCTGTAGCGGTCGTGCTGCGGATAATAGAAATAAGATGCCAAAGCTGTAAATGGGGTAAGTCTATAGAGAGCGTACTCTATTGATGATATATATGGAGGTTGTCCGAACTCCACGTTCGGGGAATGGATCTCCCGCTCAGGTCCTGGAGCTTGTAGGTGTCGGGCCCGATGGCTTCCGCTACTTGATAGGGGCCCTCCCAATTTGGGGGCAATTTTCCTTGCTCCAATGGCTTCGAGATGGGCGCCTTCCGAAGCACCAGATCACCAAGGAGGAAAAATTTCCCTCTGACTCAGGTGGAGCGATAACGAGCTACTCTTTGCTGGTATGTAGCTACTATGATTCGAGCTTTCTCCCTGATTTTCTCCACCAAGTTGAGGTTGGTGTGGAGCTGCTCGTTGTTAGCCTCCTCCGAGTAGCTCTTCACCCATGGAGAGGGGAGTCCTATCTCCATGGGGATAACAGCTCTTGTGCCAAAGGTCATCCGGAACGGGGTCTCATCGGTGGGGATTCTCTGGGTAGTGCGGTAGGCCCACAGAACGTGATGAAGTTCATCTGCCCATCTGCCTCGAGCTCTGGCGAGCCGAGCTTTAATCCCTTAAAGTAGGGTCCGGTTTGTTACCTTGGCTTCTCCGTTGGCTTGCGGATGCCCTACCGATGTGAGGCGATGACTGATGCCATGATCCTCGCAGAACTCCCGGAACTTGGGATTATCAAATTGCTTGCCATTGTAGGTGATGATGGTATGTGGGAGGCCAAAGCGACAAATGATGAATTTCCACACGAAGTCCCTGGCCCGAGCTTCAGTTATCTGGGCCACTGCTTCGGCCTCGACCCACTTGATGAAGTAGTCAATGGCGACGAACAAGAACTTCCTCTGTCCGGCGGCGAGGGGAAAATGGCCAAGAATATCCATCTCCCACTTAGCAAAGGGCCAAACGGAGGAAATAGGGACCAAACTGGCAGAGGGGAGCCTTTGAATGTTGGAGTGCCTCTGGCATTAGTCACATGCTCGGACAAGATCATCGGCATCCTTTTGCATAGTAGGCCAGTAATACCCCTGGCGCAGCACCTTGTGGCATAGAGATCGATTTCCCAGATGACTGCCACAAATTCCTTCGTGCACCTCCTGAAGAGCATAATCAGCCTCAGACGGGCGGAGGCATCTGAGTAGCGGCATGGAAAAGGACCGCTTATACAGCTTGTCGTCGATCAGCACATAGTGGGTCGCTTGCAACCTCAGCTTTCTTGCTTCCTTGCGGTCGGCTGGGAGCGACTCTTCTTTAAGGTACCTGATATTGGGTCGAACCAGGATGGCTCGACTTCGATTTGCATCACTCGATCTGCCTCTGCGATGCTAGGCTTTTCCAAGATTTCCAGGTGAAACTTTTGCTTGGAAATCTGTCCTTCAACTCGGGCGCGATCGGGCTTTGAGATGGGCTTCCTCCTGGGCGGACCTGCAAAACAGTCCTCATACGAGGCGCGTTGGGGGCAATGGAGTCTCAACTGGTGGTGGCGGCGGCGCCACACTACTCACCGGATCAGGTCTTTGGGAGACGACCTGGTCCCGGGCTTCGGAAGTAGCCTTTCTTCGATTGGCCATTGGAGGGGTTCTCTTCAAGATCGAGACCCTTATCTCCTGGGTCACAAGTTTATGGGACTTGAGGGCCCTTCCTCTAGCGTCAATTTATTGTTGCTGAAATCTGTCCTCCGACTCGGGCGCGATCGGGCTGCAGCGTGGGCTCCCACCTGGGTGGACCTACAAAATAGTCCTCACGCGAGAGGCTTTGGGGGTGGCCCTCTGTGGAAGACCCTCCGACGCTCAAGTCTGTGGAGATCGGCAATCAACAAAAATTGGGAGAAGGCTCTCGCTGAAGAGTCTCTCCATGGCTCTAGGCAGAGCGCTAATGGCGGAAAAATGGGGGAAGCAAAGGCAGAAAGAGAGAGCGCCAGTGAGCAAGTGCGCATGATGGTGCGCGTACCTTAGAAGCAGGAAGACGGTTGTATTTATAGAGGGTCACCTAACTGCTTGGAGGCATCGTGGGTTTGAAAGCCGTTGAGATCCGAATCGAGTTTGTTATGATGCCAGTGAGATCCGTATCTTGTCAGTTAGAGGATCGACGGCTGGGAGAGCTAGTTGATGCCATGAGGTTTAATGATCACATGGACCTAGGCCACTCTTGCGGGTCCTAGGCCACCTCTGGGCATGATTCGTCTTGGAATCTTATTCAGTTATAGTTGATTCGAATTCTTACGCGCCATGGTTCGGTTACCATGGTTCCGCAGAGGTAGGTGCCAAGGGGCCAACGTGGCAGCCATAAATGCCTTAATGCATGGAAGAAAAAAGCATTAAATGCAGGTGGATGCGCGTGGCCTTTATGAGGCCATAAATGCCTTGATACAAGAGACATAGCGTTGTTGTGGAGGCCGAGGTATGTTGGCCGAGGCTGAGGCTGGCCGAGTTATGTTGAAGCTGGCCGAGGCTGAGGCTGACCGAGCTATGTTGGCCGAGCTATGCTGAAGCTGGTCGAGGCTGAGGCTGGCCGAGCTATGTTGGCCGAGCTATGCTAAAGCTGGCCGAGGCTGAGGCTGGCTGAGCTATGTTGGCCGAGCTATGTTGAAGCTGGCCTGAATGAGAGCACCGAGGCATGGCTCGGCCTGAATGAGGTGAGGCTTGAGTGCCGAAGCATGCTTTCTCCTTTCTTTTTATTCCATGGCAAGTCATTATGACCGTTTCTACACCATTAAATGCTCCAGCCTGTTGACTTGACTGTTGTAATATTAATGAGGTGGCCCTTAGGAGAACCCACGCACATAACGTGGCCCTTTTTCCTTTGTTTTCTTTCTTCATTATGAGGAGACGTTTCTTTCTTCGTTATGAGGAGATGCTTGTTGCTAGAATATGGCAAACAGGGCATTTGGATTGAGCGCGATCCTATCGCCAATGTGAGCGGTCAACAATGCAATGATGATTTTACCCTTCAACAGGATTAAAGTTAGGATTTAAGAAAATTTAAGTTTCATGAGTCTAAATTGCATCCCTAATCCTCTCTTTCCGCTCTTAGATGGCAAGTGCCAGGGAGCCCTTTGGGTAGAAAGGGAGAGTATGGCATCCTTTTATGATAGGGCAACCTTTAAGCTCGGGACAGGCTTGATATCAAGTCAAGGTAACTACTGTATGATCATTTAATACAATAATATTAAAAAAATCGATAATTTACTTAATTACCGATATCAGTTTATTCTATAAAAATGACGACCTATCGTAGAAAAAGATGACAAGAAGACGGGAAGTCAAGTCCATTTTTTTAATTACCTCGTAAAGTTAAATTTGATACCCATGTCAGATGTAATAAAATTTAAAATAAATGTTACCAAAAAATATATTAGAAAGTTTTGCCGAGCTGCATCTAATTCAATGTAAACCATGTGCCACGCGCAGTAGTCATATTTGTTTTTTATCAATAAATAATAAAGAAATATTCAAAACTTGAACGTTGGTATTATTTTACCTGAACCTAAACACAAAACGGTTTTATTATGATTCCATGCTAAGCACCAAGTCACATGCAGTAATATTAAAAATATTTTTTACAGATAATGTTAAAAATTACAACTTTCTATAAAAAATAAAATAGCGTAGAGACTCAAAGATTTCTACAAGGAATATCATCGGGTTCCATTGGACTCGATGCCAAGTCACAGTAATGTTGAAGACTAAATTTTTCAAAAAAAATATTATAAAATTATTTAAAAAATATATAAATGTTAGAATTTTGAAGCCTTTGATTAAAACATAAAATAGATGAGAAAAAATTTGGCTAGTGTACAAAGGTAAGATGATCGAGATGATCATTGATATGCCTTAATCATCGCATACAAACATAGCACTATGATGCATGCTATATAATAGTATAAACTTTAAATATTAAACTTTAGCTTCAAATTATACTTTTAATGTCACATAATGCTCACCTTTTTTATAGCTTTTATTTTATACTAGCAATGAGAGAGAAGAAAAGTTAGAGTTATAGATAACTTATTTTTTTAAAATAAATACAGAAATATTTCTAAAACAACATATATTTTCAATACAAATCAAATACACTAATTTAAAATTCAAGCAACACCAACGTAAAATAAATAATAATATTAAAAAAATATTGAAGAGAGAAAAATATATATTAACAACAATATAATAGGTTAAAAACTTGAGTACTAGTATTAATTTACTTTAACATAAAATTATATAATAACAAAATGGTTTCATTATGATTCGATGCCAAGCACCAAGTCACATGCCGTAATATTAAAAACATTTTTATCAAACAATGTTAAAAATCACAACTTCTTGTAAAAATAAAATAGTGCAGGGACTCCAAGATTTCTGCAATTTCTTATTGTGTAGTTCCATTCTTTTTTTAAGGAATATCATATGGTTTTGTTGGACTCGATGCCAAGTCACATGAAGCAATGTTGAAGACTAAACTTTTTCAAAAAAATATTATAAATTTATAAATAAAGGATACATAAATATTAGAATTTTAAGCCTTTGATTAAACATAAAATAGATAAGAGGAAAAATTTGCTAGCGCGCAAAGATAGATGATGAGGATGATTGTTGATATGCCTTGATCATCGTACACAAATATAGCACCATAATGCATGCTACATGATAGTATAAATTTTTAAATATTAAATTTTAGCTTCGAATTGTACTCTTAATGTCACATAATTCTCACCATATTTTATCACTTTTATTTTATGCTAGCAATGAGAAAATAAAAGTTAAAGATTATAGCTAACATATTTTTTAAAAATAAATACAGAAATATTTCTAAAACAATATGTTTTTGATATAAATCAAATAACTAGCCTAAAATTCAAGCAACACCAATGTAAAATAATATTTTGATTGAAAAAAATTTGAAGAGTGAAAAAATATAGATTAAAAATCATATAATAGGTTAAATACTTGAATGTTAGTATTATTTTACTTTAACATAAAATTATATAATAAAAGAAGACCCAAAAAATGGTTGTATTATGATTAGATGTCAAGCACCAAGTCACATGTATAGAAAAACATATTTTTATGGAACAATGTCAAAAATTATAACTTCCTATGAAATATAAATAGCTAGGGACTTGAAGATTTCAGCGATTTCTTATTGTGCAGTTCAGTCTTTTTTTTTTAAAGAATATCCTATGGTTCCATTGGACTCGATGCCAAGCCACATGAAGTAATGCTGGAGACTAAAATTTTTCAAAAAAATGTTATAAATTTGTAAATAAAGGATGCATAAATGTTAGAATTTTTAAACCTCTAGTTAAAACATAAAATGGATAAAAGAAAAGAAAATTTAGCTATGCGTGAAGGTAGGATGATGGGATTGATATCGACATACCCTAATCCTCGTACACAAATATAGCACCACATGATGCATGCTGCATGATAATATAAATTTTAGCTTCAAATTATGCTCTTAATATCATACAATGCTCACTCTTTTTATCACTTTTATTTTATACTAGCAATAAGAGTCAAGAAAAGTCAGGGTTTTAGATAGCATATTTTATGTTTTAAATAAATGTGAGAATATTTATAGAACAACATATTTTTGATATAAATCAAATATTTACATAACAACATATTTTTGATATAAATAAAAACACTAGCTTAAAATCCAAGCAGCGCCAATGTAAAATAAATAATAATACTAAAAATAAAATATTGAAGAAAGAAAAAAATACTAAAGATAGAAAAAACATAGATTAAAAATAATAATATGCTAAGAGTCCATTCTTAACTCATCTACTCTCTCTAAACTTGCTCACACACACTCACTCCCTTACTCTCTCCTCATCTGATAGAGCACCATCAAAAATCATTCTTAACTTTTATTCTATTCTAATCAAATATATAATTAATAAACTTTATTCACTCACTATAAAATTTGTTAGGATTAAAAACTAATTCTTACCATAAAGGATAAAGTTCATTATAATGGAAAACTAATTCGTATTATTAAAAGATAAGTTGTTAGGATTAAAAATTAATTTTAATTTTAAGGAAGTTTGTCATGGCTTCCAACACTCTTTATTATGAACTCAATGCTAACATTAATGTTGAATTTATCATGCCGAGCTTCAAATCGCTCACTCACCAATCTTTTAGTAAAATATTTTCCAATTAATTCTTTATGAAATCTTCAAATCAATTTATTCATGTGCAATCTCCTCTCGAATGAAAGTGATGATAAAATTAATATGGTTCATTCTTACACAAAATATTGAATTCCTTACTAATCCGATAATGCTTTCAATATCAAAATAAAAAGAAACAATATAATTAGTATCCTGATCTAAATCACAAAGCATTCATATGAGTCAAGTCAACTCCTATACTGTCATTATAACTATATAGTTCTCTACCTCTATATAAGATAAAGCAACAATAGCTATCTTTTATTGCATTAAGAAATAATACCTAAGCTTAAGTTGATAGAATAACTAGTAGTAGATCTACATGTATCCATATCATCAGCATATTTTGCATTTATAGTCTATTAACTGTAAGCTCAGTGTGATACATCGAAATTCAGGAGAGTCACACAGATTTGAGAGCTTAGGTTACATAAGTTCTCAGGTTCCTAAGTCATTTGGGTCGGCTTGTGACCCAAGAATAGAGAGCATGTGAGTCATGCGTGTACAGAGGCTCGGATTTGAGTGCTTTCTTGCATGGCTTAGAAGGAGTTTTTTGAGAGAATGTTTAATAACTTAATTGTAGGTTATGGAACTGGGTCAGGAGGATTGGGCTCAAGTTTCTGGATAGACTTCTATATTTTAAGAAATTTGTTAGGGAGTTGGTTATAGGCTGTGCGGATAAGTCTTATCATCCATCCATCGTTATTTAAGGGTCTATATGAATGTAACCGGAGAGTCGAAAACCTCAGAAAAAAGGCGTTCTTTTTTTGTTCTATATCCATCTATTCTTCTTCTCCTCTATCTTTCCTCATGCACCTGATCTCGACGGAAGCTGTGCAACAAGTGGTATCAGAGCTTCAGAGAGACGCTTGAAAAGAAAAGAAAAATCCCAGATTCATCTAAAAAAATGGCTTCTAGCGCCTAGCGGCTTCTTGCGCGTGGAGGGGAGTTCTAGCCAGATGAAGAAGTCGGACGCTCCATTGCATGGGAGGAAATTTCAGCCGTGAAGATCTAGCGCCATCAACGTAAGTTTCGTGGGGTTCCAGGCTTCCATCGGCATGGGAGAAATTTGTGAACACCCATGGCCCACGGGAGAGATTCGTGCGCGTGAAGGATTCTACGTGAAGAGGAAAGAACGGTGGTTGTACGTGAGATATCTCAAGGGAATTCGTGGAAGAGGCTTCATGGAAGGAAGCTTGTTAAGGCTTTGGTCTACAAGTCAAACTCCTCTTGGAGATTGGGAATCCAAGGCGTTAGAAGGAACTCGCGAGAGGGATTTCTCCCAAGGAATTCGTGAAGACAAGGGAGGTGGCTTCACGGCTTTGGAGTTCAAGAAATTAAGGAGGATGGTGGGTTCTGAACTAGCAACCAAAGAAAAGAAGCACGAGGCAACTAACATATGCAGCAATTTGTTTGATTGCAACAATCAAGAAAAGCCAAGCATCTTATCCAAGGGAAGCGAAAACTTTTGGAGGGGCTGCAGGAGAGGATTTCAACCAAGATTTCACCTTTAGGTATTTTTCTTAATTCATCTATGTGATTACTGTTTGTGGCCTGATCAACCATGAGTAGTGGAAGCAAAGTTGAGTTTGAAAATTTTCCATGTGGAAGGTGAGGGTTGAGGATTTACTAGTACAGAATTTTCTTGATGTTGCTTTGGAATCAAAGCCTGAAGATGTCAGAAGGGGATTGATGGTCTCTTGAGAAGAGGGCATGTGCAGCGATCAGAGGGTGTCTTGCTGATTCATTTTGTACAGTGTCCTAGATGAGAAGAAATCGAAGGGTCTTTGGGCCAAGTTGCATTCCTTATATATGGGCAAAAATATGTGCAACAAACTTATGTTAAAGAAATAATTATATAGTCTTCGGATGCAGGAAGGCGGGGATATTGTTCTTCATTCAGAAGTATTATAGGATATGCAATGATTTGATGACTCTTGGTGTTAAGATGGAGGAAGAAGATAAATCTCTTCTCTTGTTATGTTCATTGCCTATGTCTTATGATCCTCTTGTTACTACACTGCTTTATGGAAAAGAAACACTGCTTTATGAAGATATTGTGTCTGTATTGAGATCCAATGAGCAGTGGGGAAAGATAACATGGGAAGCTATACCTCAGAGGGCCTCACGTAGGAGAGAGAACTGGCAGAGGCAAAGAGGTCAGCAAGCATAGGGGCCGATCCAGGTCCAAGTCAAAGAAAGGCAAAGGTAAGTTCAGGTGTTACAAGTGTAATGGGGTTGGACACATAAAGAGAATTGTCCTCTTTGGAAGAAACCTCAAGAAGAGAAGAAAGAGAAGGAATCTGCCAGTACTGTTGAAGATGTAGGGGTCGAGGAGGACCTCTTGGTGGTTTTAGATGCACACAAAAGTACAACAGACAGTTGGTTACTTGATTTAGCCTGTTCACATCATTGTACATCGCATCGGTCCTGGTTTGCAGAGTATACTAAAATCGATGTAGGGAATGTGACATTAGGGGATAACCATTCTTGCAGGGTGGCAGAGTTGGCACAATTAGGATCAGAATGTTTGATGGGGTTGTGAGAACTCTTACTCATGTGAAGCATGTTTCTAACTTGAAGAAGAACCTAGTGTCCTTGGGGTACTTGGAGAGGAATGGATTTGGTTTCAGTTGTCGTTCCAGGAATGGTGTACTCAATATCATGAAAGGTGCCATGGTTGTGATGAGGGGGAAGAGGCTAAAAATAATTTGTATCAGCTGGTTGGTCTGTGATGTGTGGAGGGTCTGAGACAGCAGCAGCAGTGCACAGTCAGCAGGATATGTACAGCATGTGGCACTATTGTCTTGTCACATGGGAGAGAGGGGCATGAGAGTACTGATGAAGGACAGAAGGATTATACTTTGGATGACGGTGTTGCAGAGGTATGTGAGCCATGTCAGATGGCAAGCAACACAAGGTAAAATTTTCTACCAGTTCAGCGCACAGTACAGGTCCCTTGGAGCTAATACATAGTGATGTTTGTGGTTCAGCTTTAGTTTCGGGCAGGAATGGGGTTAGATATTTCATGACTTTGATTGATGATTTTTCAAGGAAGGTCTGGGTATATTTCTTGAAGGAAAAGTCAAAGGTCTTCTCCAAATTTTAAGCATGGCAGGTTGAGATGAAGAAGGAGACAGGGGGATATGTAAAGGTGGTGCGGTCTGATAACGGTGGAGAATTCACAAGTAAGGAGTTTCTAAAATTATGCACAGACGAAGGCATCAAAAGGTAATTTTCAGTGGTTAGAACTCCTCGGCAAAATGGAGTGGCTGAGAGAATGAACCAAACTCTCATGGAGAAAGCTAGATGCATGAGATTGCAATTAGGATTACCTAAAATATTTTGGGTGGATACAGTTGACACAGCAGCCTACTTGGTGAACAGGTCTCCTCATGTCAAGTTTGATGGGAGGTTACCAGAGGATTGTGGTCTAGTAGACAGGTGGAGCTTAGCTATATCAAATTTTTGGATGTACAACATTTGTACATGTGGATGCCATCAGCGGACCAAGTTGGACGCCAAAGCCCGAAAAATGATGTTTATTGGATATCTGCGAGGAGTCAAGGGATATAGGCTATGGGATCCCTTGGAGAGAAGCCACGATCAGCAGGGATGTAATTTTTGATGAGAGCTCAGTCCTCAAGAAGCAGGACGTGGTAGAGGTTCAGCCGGAGGCCCAATCGAATGCGGGTGGGCAGCAGGAGGCTCAGCAGGGCACAACTGAGCAAATAACCTCTTATGATATTTTACCTTTTGATAAACGCACAAATAATCATCATAAACCTATTAATTAATAAGTTAAAGTACTATTATTATTTAATATTTAAATATTTTATATAATATTTTAGTAAAACCTTATCAACTTAAAGAGCCCAATTTTAGGAGTCCAAGATGCAAACGACACTCAAATCGGACTTAAAATGAGTTCGGAATTAAATTTACAAGGATTTATCTTTATCTGCATGCATTTCAAAGTAAACTCGGTAAACCAATTGCCGATTTCAATCGCAGATTTCACATATTCATTTTTTTTTTTTGATTTTTCTTCCTTTCTATCCCATCACTCCACCAACCAATCAGGAATAAATTGGATTGAAGACTTTCAAAGAAGAATCGTCCGTTATCTCTCCAAAATCTCTTCATGTTTCGTTCAGATGCCAAATTGGAAAGAATTCAAATTTGAAAGAAAATCAGTGCAATCTCTCCATATTCGTGAAACATGCAAAGAAACCGAGCATGGATGTTCATGATTTCTCCCGTCTCCTCCGCGTTAATGGATCAAGCAAACAAATCGTTCGCATTCTCTTCGTGTCCTCTCTCCGCATATGAGCATCTATAAATAGCTCTGGCTGGGCAGATGTGAGATCAATCCCGAACAGAAAAAGAAGGAGAGACATTCGTGAGGCAGAAAGACGTTCCCTCGGTTCAGAGTTTGCTAATCTGATTCAGAAGAAGGATCCTAGGGAATTCGGTGCCTTCTTGATGCCTTCTTGATGCTATTGCCAATGTCAGGGAAGAAGATTTATTTTTTTAGTTTTAATTTTATGTATTGGATGCTTTACAATAAAATATTTATTTATGTTTAGTTCTTAGTAAATTCTTTTTAAGTGAAATAATTTTGACTGGTCTATTCTTAAAAGGAACGGGCCGTGATCTACGGGTACGGGCCGCTCTCATAAGAGAGATCATATCTTAATTTTAATTCAAGATAACCACTAAAGTCCCTGTGGATTCGATCCCTTACTCTCGCTATCTATTAGTGAAATTAAGGTGTTTTAATCGTTGCGCTATGACACGCATCAGATTTTGGATTTTTGGCATTGCCGAGGACTTAAGTGCAGTTATTTTAAAAAAAATATTAAAAAAAATTAAAATTAAAATATTAAAATTTTTTTAAAAAAATTATCACAAAATTTCTATTGATTTTATTCTTATTTACCTTAATTGTTAAATTTTCTAATTTTCTTTTTAACATAAAAAAATATTTTTCTTCTGATCACAAATCCACTTTTAACCTAACCAATTTTTTTAAATTAATGTAACTAAAATTTTTTTGAAGAAAACCCTAAGACACTTTCTATAAAATATAATTAATTTTTTTTAAAATAAATAATAAAAAAAATAAAAAAAATTATTTTATTTATTTTTTTATGCTTAGATTGACTTAGATAAATTTATTTTCTACAAAACTTAAAATATTTTTATTGACATCTCATAATTTATTAGGGAATTAGAAACTTAACCACAAAAATCTAAAAAAAAAAAAGGTAAGTAGATTAATTTCTTCAAGAGCTTTACATCTGCTTGTTGCATAGCATTTTCATAATTAATTTTAAGGGCACAAACCCCTAATCAAGATAAGGTGGGAGTTGATCACCCTTCCTTGGCCCATAAACCACATCCTTCATTTTGCATTAACCCAAGCCTTTAATTTTAAAATTAACTAGACGTCAGCCCCTAAGGAACTCGAGCTTAAAGACAAGGCACCTAAAAGAGTTGGACCGGTCGAGATTGACTGCTTAACTGGTATCTAGAAAAGGAGAGGAAAGTTGTACTTAATTGGTTCCGTCCTTACCTAGTAAGCGACAGGGGGACCCCCACTGACCTTATTCTTAACTGGCTAGTTGATCAGCTAATTTTTGACTTGGAGGGCTCCAAGGCGGCCTTGGAAGTTAGGAGCTGTCTAGATTTAGGTTAAGCCTAGGGTAGAGAGTTTAATCTTTGTTAACTTGATTGAAGTTAGGAGCTGTCTAGATTTAAGTTAAGCCTAGGGTAGAGAGTTTAATCTTTGTTAACTTGATTGCTAATAATTATTAAATCCTAATTAAATTAGTCTTCATTCCTCTTAGTTCTAGGAATCTCTTAGGATACTTCTTTTAGAATTATCTCCTTTTTCTTCTATTACATTAAAAAAAATTAAATTACTTTTGAATCGATAGGGTGTATGCTTGGTCGCCGATCGTTACAACCTAATCTCATACCCCTAGATCCTGAAATAGAGAGAATCTTTAGAGCAAACAGACTTAGAATTATGGACCCTAATAACAAAAATGATCCACCACGACAGTTAAAAGAATATTTTACCCCTTCAAAGTATATCTACTCTCCGTGCATTCAAGTGCCTCCAGTGGAAGCCACTCAATATGAGATCAAGTCAAGTGTGATTCAAATGTTACCTTCATTTTATGGACTTACAAATGAGGATCCATACAAACACTTAGATGAATTCTTGAAATTTGTTCGATCGTAAAAATTTAAAATTTTTCTGACGATGCTCTTAGACTTAAGTTGTTCCCATTCTCTCTTAAGACAAAGCCAAATATTGGTTAAATTCATTAGATACTATAACAATTTACTTGTAACAATTTCAACTTGGGAGCATTTCAAGAGAGTTTCTTAAGAAATACTTTCCTATAGGAAAAACGAATCAAATTAGAAAAGCCATAACAAGTTTTTTTCAGACTAATGGCGAGATGTTTCATGAGACATAGGAGAGATTAAAAGAATTGATTAGAAAATATCCGCATCATGCCATACCAAAATGGAAGTTAGTTCAATGTTTTTATGATGGACTATCAGAAAAAGTATCGGCAAATGGTTGATGCTTTATGTGGTGGGACATTTATGTTAAAGAATGAACATGAAGCTTGGCAACTCTTTGAGACATTGAGTGAGAATTCATTACATAATATGTCAGTTGCTCGTAGAGACCCTCCCGTAGAACCTAAAAGAGGTGGAATATATGAAATAGGTCATTCTATAGATATCTATACTAAGGTAGATGAACTGTCCCAGAAACTTGACCAAATTCTACAAGTTGGAAACACCTCTTCCTATCTATTCAAAATCATGATGTTTGTATAATCTGCTCAAGTCCGACTCATTCTACAGTGAATGTCCAGCTGCATACCAATTTCCCAAGCTTGTTCAAGAGCAAGCCCACCAAGCCCAAACCCGATTGGCTCCTAGAATAGGAAATGATCCATATGCGAATACTTACAATCCTGGCTGGCGAAATCACCCAAATTTTTCTTGGAAACCTCAACCTATAACCAATTCATCATCAATCGGACCTAATAATCAAGAAACCAATTTTAGAAGCATGCCATATTTACAATACCCAAACATCCCACAACCTCCACCGAATAATCATCCTACTTTCGAAGACAAGGTGTTACAAGCATTGAAAGGGCTAGAAATGAATACTCAAATCCTTCACTCCCACACACAATCTATTGCAAAACTAGAAACTCAGATAGGTCAATTAGCCACAGCATTCAGTAGAAGGGAGGAGGGTAAGTTACCTAGTCAGCCTATCGATAACCCAAAAGGACAATTCATGGCTGAAGGTTCCAATAGTCCTGACAAATTCCAGAACATGCTAAATCCGTCATGACTCTAAGAAGTGGAAGAACGTTGAACCCACCAACCAACCCAGAAATTAGAAGTGGCTAAACCAGAAAAGAGAAGAAATGAAGAAGAAAAGAATGCAATGATCAAGCAATCACACCTAAAGCCCCATTCCCTAGTGCTTTAGAATCTCCTTTATTTTTGGACAAGAAGAATATAAAAATGAATGAGATGCTTGAGTTATTTAAGCAAGTCCAAATAAACTTACCTCTTCTCGATGCTATCAAGCAAGTTCCAGCTTATGGCAAATTTCTGAAGGATCTATGCACACAAAAATGGAAAGCCAAGACACAAATACCAAAAAAGATCCAGTTGACTGAGCAAGTCAGCTCAGTTGTTCAGCAAATAACCCACCCAAACTAAAAGATCCTGGTACCCCGATTATATCATGTGTAATAGGGAACTTCACAATCAAAAAAGCATTACTAGATTTGGGTGCGAGTGTAAACCTTCTCCCAAGTTCAGTGTATGAGTTATTCGGATTTGGAGAGTTGAAACCCACGATAATAACACTACAATTGGCAGATAGATCAGTCAAAGTACCTCGTGGAATATTGGAAGATGTATTAGTGAGTAGATGAATTTTATTTTTCTGTCGACTTCCTTGTGTTAGATATGGAATCTAGTGGTAATCCTAACCAAATTCCCATCATTCTTGGAAGACCTTTTTGGCTACTGCTAATGCATGTATAAATTGTAGAACGGGTGTGATGGATGTATCTTTTGGAAATAAGAAGATGAGATTAAATATTTTTAATGCTTTCCAAGGACCACCTGTGTATGATTTAAATGAAGTAAACATGATCGAAGAAGTTGTAGATAAGAAATTTCAAAGTTTGCTTGATTCGGATCCTTTACGAACATGTCTTACACATTTTGGAATAGATGACTTTGATATTGATGAGTACACCAAAGAGATAAACCTGTTATTAGAACCACCTAAGTTTGATACCATCCCTCCTTGGACTATAAAATATGAACCACTTCCAACTAAACCAAGCCCTTTAATACCATCCTTGGAAGAACCACCCAACTAGAATTGAAACCTCTTCCTGCTGACTTAAAATATTCGTTCCTTGGACCCAATGATACCCTTCCAGTAATCATTGCATCTACCCTAACCTCTGAGGAAGATAAATTGGTAGATGTACTTAAAGAACATAAAGAGGCAATTGGATGGACAATAGCTGATCTTAAGGGAATTGACCCTTCGTTTGCATGCACCACATTCATAGTGAAATTGAAGCCAAACCACATAGAGACATGCAACGAGGCTAAATCCAAACATGAGGGATGTTGTTAAGAAAGAAGTAGTAAAATGGCTTGATGCTGGTATTATTTATCCAATTTCGGATAGTCAATGGGTTAGTCCAATCCAAGTAGTACCTAAAAAGTCGGGTATTACCGTGATTGAAAATGAAAAGGGCGAATCAATTCCTACTCGCACATCAACTAGTTGGAGAGTGTGTATAGATTATCGAAAGTTGAATGCCGTAACTAGAAAGACCACTTTCCTTTGCCTTTTATCGACCAAATTCTGGAACGGCTAGCGGGACAAAGTTTCTTTTGTTTCTTAGATGGATATTCAGGATACAATCAGGTCCCAGTATTTCCTGCAGATCAAGAAAAGACCACCTTCACCTGTCCCTTTGGAACATTTGCCTTTAGACGCATGCCATTTGGTCTTTGTAATGCACCAGCCACTTTTCAACGATGTATGTTGGCCATATTTTCTGATATGATTGGTCAATTTTTAAAATATTTATGGATGATTTTTTAGTTTTTGGTGCATCATTTGATAGCTGCCTCGAGAACTTGACTAAGGTACTGAAACGATGTATGGAAATGAATTTAGTCCTAAGTTGGGAGAAGAGCCATTTTATGGTTCGTGAGGGAATTGTGCTCGGACACATTGTTTCAGAGAAAGGAATTGAGGTTGATAAAGCCAAGGTTGAATTGATCTCAAATCTACCCCCAACCTCAGTTAAACAAGATCTTTCCTTGGCCATGCTGGTTTTTAGACGCTTCATTAAGGATTTCAGTAAAATTTCTCGACCCTTGTGTAATTTGCTGGCCAAAGATAGTTCTTTTAATTTTGATGAAGATTGTCTAACAGCCTATAACATCCTGCGAACTGCTTTGACCACTGCACCAATTATCAAGCCACCAGATTGGACCATACCTTTCGAAATCATGTGTGATGCTTCTGATTATGCTGTAGGGGCAGTTCTAGGAAAAACTCAATCGAAAACCCCATGTAATTTATTATGCTAGCAAAACTCTTTCAGATGCACAAATGAACTATACTACCACTGAAAAAGAATTACTAGCAGTTGTGTTTGCCCTAGAAAATTTAGATCATATCTGTTAGGGTCTAAAGGTCTTAGTTTACTCTGATCATGCAGCATTAAGGCATTTGTTATCAAAAAAGGATACAAAACCTAGATTGATTAGATGGATCCTTCTACTACAGGAATTTGACTTAGAAATCTTAGATAAAAAGGGTTCTGAAAATATGGTAGCAGATCATATCTCTAGAATCTCAGTGGAATATAACAAAGAAATAATCAGAGATAAGTTTCTGATGAGCAACTTTCTCAATTTTCCATAGCAATCTTCCTGGTTTGCCCACATTGTGAATTATTTGGCAATAGGAAAAGTACCTTCCCACTGGACAAAACAAGAAAAAGATAGATTTTTCTCACAAATCAAATATTACTTTTGGGAAGACCCTGAATTATTTAAGTACTGTTCAGATCAGGTGATTAGGCGATGTGTCCCCAAGAGCGAATTCAAAAGCATACTTAACTTTGTCATTCTCTTGCCTGTGGGGGACATTTTAGTGGAAGAAAAACTGCAAAGTGGGTTCTATTGGCCAACTCTTTTTAAAGATGCACATGAATTTACGTAATTGTCTTCAATGTCAACAAACAGGAAATATTTCTAAAAAAGATATGATGCCCCTAAACCCTATCTTGGTTGTAGAAATTTTTGATGTATGGGGTATTGATTTTATGGGCCCATTTCCTTCCTCTTTGGATTCGAATACATTCTAGTGGCAGTTGATTATGTGTCAAAATGGATTGAAGCCATGGCAACTCGAACCAATGACCATAAAGTTGTAATCAAGTTTATTCAGCGTAACATCCTTAGTCGTTTTGGATGCCCAAGGGCTATAATTAGTGATGGGGGTACACATTTCACGAATAGACACTTTGAAGGTTTAATGAACAAATATGGAATTACTCATAAGGTAGCTACACCTTATCATCCCCAAACTAGTGGCCAAGTTGAAATATCAAATAGAGAAATTAAACATATCCTTGAGAAAACGGTGAGACCTGATAGGAAAGATTGGTCAGAACGTTTGGATGATGCATTATGGGCTTATCGTACTGCATTTAAAACTCCATAGGAATGTCTCCTTACCGGCTCGTATTTGGAAAGGCCTGCCATTTACCTGTAGAATTGGAACACCGTGCATTTTGGGCCATCAAGCAATTTAATTATGATATGAAAAAGGCAGGTGTTACTAGAAAACTTCAATTGAATGAGTTAGAAGAGCTACGAAATGACGCATATGAGAGCTCAAAAATTTATAAAGAATGAACCAAAGCATATCATGACAAATTTATTAATAGAAAAACTTTTGAACCAAATCAAAAAGTATGGCTTTACAATTCAAGATTACATCTTTTCCCTGGAAAACTTCGTTCACGATGGAATGGACCTTTTATAGTAACTCAAGTATTTCCCCATGGGCATAGAACTCAAAGATCCTAAGCAAGGGAATATTTTTAAGGTAAACGGCCAACGTTTGAAACCATATATAGAAGAAATTAATGATGGAGAAGTTGTTGAATCAATTGATCTTGTGAACCCAACACTATCATAATGAGTAGCATAGTCTGGCTGAAGACTTTAAACTTAGCGCTCTTGGGAGGCAACCCAATTTATTAGTTATTTTTAACTTTCTATTTCTTAGTATGACCAGAGAAGAGCAACGAAGTAGATCGAAAGAAGATGGCAACAATGAAACCTCCAACCTTCAAATACTCGACCAGGTAGTATCTTTCCTTGAAATTAATTTTTCTTCCATTAGGGACAATGGAAATTAAGTTGGGGGGTAGAATAAGTAAATCCTCGAGTAAAACTATAATCAGTATTTGTGTACCAAATTTTGTCTCGATTTGAAGTTAATCAAGCATTCTAATCATCAATGAACGATTAACGGTTAGATTATTTTAGAGATACTGAGGAACAAATTATTAAGGAAACCTAATAAAAGATAGGTTTAGCCCAAAAATTTTTAGAATAATTTCAGACCCTCCTGACCACTGATCTTAATAGTACAATCTACTTAATAAGGGTATGGGTGAAAATGTCATTCAAAAAAAAAAAAAAAAAAAAAAAAAGTCTCTTTTAAAGTTAATAAATTAGGTTCTTAGCATCTTTCACTAAGTAACCGGGCCCCGTCACCTAAGCAAGTGATGTTGTTCGCGTAAAAAGGTGAGAATGTGAAAGAACCTAAGTAAAGTCAGCCCTACCTGAAGCCTTTTTGACTCGAGTCAGTAAGTCCGAGGGGTGTTTTACACCTAATGCCCTAAAACCAACTGGTTTGGGAGCCATTGGCCTAAAGCTCACTACAAGGGTCAATTAGAAAGCAAGGGGTTAGGACATTGCACTAACTTTACACATAAATAAATAAATAATAAAGGAGACTAAATTATAAAAAGACACTACACCAACCCAAATTAAGTTAGAGAACTTAAACAGAGAAGTGAAAAGTTGGTGAAGAAAGACTTCTATAAATTCTTATGGGCTGCACTCTATCACTAAATGGGTAAACTTGATAATCCGATGAAGCACCTCTCTTATGATCTAACCGAAAATCTTTTGATTTTAGAATTGTAAGATAACTATCAATTCTTGGACTAGCTTGGTACATATTTCTAGATTCTTTATTTTCTCGAGGATGAGTAAAATTAAGTTAGGGGGAGTGATAAACGCACAAATAATCATCATAAACCTATTAATTATAAGTCAAGTACCTATTATTATTTAATATTTAAATATTTTATATAATATTTTAGGTAAAATATCATCAACTTAAAGAGCCCAATTTTAGGAGTCCAACGACACAAACGACACTCAAATCGGACTTAAAATGAGCTCGAAATTAAATTTACAAGGATTTATCTTTATCTGCATGCATCTCAAAGCAAACTCGGTAAACCAATTGCCGATTTCAATCGCAGATTTTTCTTCCTTTTCTATCCTATCACTCCACCAACCAATCAGGGAATAAATTGGATTGAAGACTTTCAAATTGGAAGGAGAATCATCCGTTATCTCTCCGAAATCTCTTCATGTTTCATTCAGATGCCAAATCAGGAAAGAATTCAAATTTGAAAGAAAATCAGCGCAATCTCTCCATATTCGTGAAACACGCAAAGAAACCGAGCAGATATGGACGTTCATGATTTCTTCGCGTCTCCTCCGTATTAATGGATCAAGCAAACAAATCGTCCGCATTCATTTGGGCTTCGAATCAGATCTGAAATAGTTAGGAAGCCACGTATGGTATGGAAACGGATAGGCATGACCTCTCCATGATTTCTGCATTCTCTTCGCATCCTCTCTCCGCATATGAGCATCTATAAATAGCTCTGGCTGGGCAGATATGAGATCAATCCCGAACAGAGAAAGAAGGAGAGACATTCGTGAGGCAGAAAGACGTTCCCTTGGTTCAGAGTTTCACTAATCTGATTCAGAAACAAGGATCCTGGGAAATTTGGTGCCTTCTTGATGCTGTTGCCAGGGAAGAAGATTTATTTTTTTAGTTTTAATTTTATGTATTCGGATGCTTTACAATAAAATATTTATTTATATTTAGTTCTTAGTAAATTCTTTTTAAGTAAAATAATTTTGACTGGTCTATTCTTAAAAGGGACGGGCTGTGATCTACGGGTACGGGCCGTGCTCTCATAAGATAGATCATATCTTAATTATTCTCATTATCTGTTTATTTAAATTTTTAATTGCATAATTTTAATTCAAGATAACCGCTAAAGTCCCTATGGATTCGATCCCTTACTCTCGCTATCTATTAGTGAAATTAAGGTGTTTTAATCGTTGCGCTACGACACGTAACACCTTTAGTAGGATCGCCAAGAGGACATAAGATTTAGGTTGAGTATACTCGAGATATGTCCTCACATGCAGGGACCAGCCATATGCATGCTCACGGTAGAGATGAGCAGAGGGAGGAGTCACATCCTGGGATAGGCATCGGCATTGCACTACATAAGCCAAGAGGGTCATTCGGCAACCGGAGTGATATAGGTTTGGCGAGACCATGTCATATGCATTGGTGGCTGCCAGTGGAGGACCAGTTACCTACCAGGAGGCAATGACAAGCCATGATAGAGATAGATGGGTCCAAGCAATGGCAGAAGAGATGCAGTCCCTGCAGAAGAATCAGACTTGGCGGTTGGTGTCACTGCCAAGTGGAAAGAAGCCCATTGGTTGTAAATGGGTATTTCAGTGCAAAGAAGGAGCCACAGAGAAGGAGAAGATCAGGTATAAGGCCAGGTTAGTGGCCAAAGGATTTTCTCAGAAAGAAGGCATTGACTACAATGAGGTATTCTCTCCAGTGGTACGATATACATCTATTAGGATGTTGCTGAGCATTGTAACAGTGCAGAATTTGGAATTGGAGTAGATGGATGTCAGGATGGCCTTCCTTCATGGGGATTTGGAGGAGGAGATTTATATGGAGCAGCCAGAGGGGTTCATAGAACGGGGTCAGAAAGAAAGGTATGCCATTTGCAGAGATTCTTATATGGTTTGAAGCAGTCACCGCGTTAGTGGTATCTGAGGTTTGATACCTTTGTGAGGAGCATCGGCATGTCTAGATGTGAGTATGATCCCTGTGTTTATTTCTAGATTTTAGAAGATAATTTCATATTATACTTGCTTTTGTATATGGATGATATGTTAATTGCATGCAGAGTAAAGTTGTTGTGGAGGATCTAAAGGAAGCATTGACAGCTGAGTTTGAAATGAAAGATTTAGGTCTTGCTACATGGATTTTGGAGATGAAAATTTTTAGGAACAGACATAGGAGGTTGCTTTATTTATCTCAGGGGACTTATATTGGGAGGATCTTGGAGAGGTACAGTATGGATAGTGCAAAGCCAGCCACATTATCATTGGCCGGTCACATTAAGCTCTCTAAGACTATATCACCAAGTTCTGAGATAGAGGCCGAGGAGATATCCAGAATACCTTATGCTTTAGGAGTTGGCAGTCTTATGTATGCTATGGTGTGTTGTAGGCCTGACCTTGCATATGTTGTTAGCCAAGTTAGCAGATTCATGGCTAGTCCGGGTAAAACACATTGGAGAGCTCTGAAAGGGATCTTCAAATATCTTGTTGGTACAGTCATTGTTGGTATATGCTATGGGTATAGTAGCATGGAGGATGACACTAGATTGACCATGGAGGCTCAGGATCGGGTAGCAGGTTTTGTTGATGCTGACTATGGAGGTGATTTGGACACCAGGAGGTCGACGATAGGGTATGTCTTTATGTTGAATGGTGGTCCAATATCATGGAGGTCAAGTCTGCAGCTAGTGACAGCTTTGTCTATTATAGAGTCAGAGTATATTGGTGTTTCAGAGGCTGAAAAGGAGGCTATGTGGCTGAAAGGTCTTGCACTGGAGTTGGGGATAGCACAGGGGGTGATCAGGGTATTTTCTGATAGCCAGAGTGCTTTATGTTTGGTCCAGAATCCAGTCTATCATGTTAGGACCAAACATATTGACATCATATACCACAGGATCAGGGAGCTTATGGAGGATGGTGAGTTGGAGATTATGAAAGTGTTTACCAAAGATAACGCAGTGGATGCACTCACTAAGGTACTACCTCGGGATAGCTTCTTCAGATATGGAGCACTGATGAGATTGATGGACCAGGTGGAGCTTACTGTAACTTTGATGCACCAAGGTGGAGATTATAAGCTCAGGTGTGGCACATCCAAAGTTCAGGAGAGTCACACAGGTTTGAGAGCTTAGGTTACATAAGTTCTCAGGTTCCTAAGTCATTTGGGTCAGCTTGTGACCCAAGAATAGAGAGCATGTGAGTCATGTGTGTACATGGGCTCGGGTTTGAGTGCTTTCTTGCATGGCTTAGAAGGGAGTTTTTTGAGAGAATGTTTAATAGTCTAATTGTAGGTTATGGAACTAGGTCTAGGGGGATTGGGCTCAGGTTTCTAGATAGACTTCCATATTTTAGGGAGTTTGTTAGGGAGTTGGCTATAGGCTGGTGCGGATAAGTCTTATCATCCATCCATCGTTATTTAAGGTTCTATCTGAATGTAACCGGAGAGTCGAAAACCTAAAAAAAAAAGGCATTCTTTTTCTTCTATATCCATCTATTCTTCTTCTCCTCTATCTTCCCTCACGCGCCTGATCTCGATGAAAGCTGCGCAACATTAACTTGATTAAAGAATTATCAGTATATATCAATAGGCTTAGTAGGATTTATAAGACTAGATCAAGATGTGGCCATTATGGATTCTACATCTTTCAGCTGACAGTACCAATTCAATAAGAAATATCTAATCTTATAATAGTTAGATACATCAAACTACCTATAACCTATCTATATATAATAGAATCATCTAAAAACTTACCTTTTTCTTAGCTCAACTTTAAATTTGAATCAATTGGTGTCCTCATATGCTTGCAATTAACTAATCCATACTTTGAATAAATCAAGAGCATATTTTCTTTATAGCTATTCACCAACACTGTGAGCCTTGTTAAAACATCACTAGTAATAATCAAGACATTAACATAAAAAGAAACTATAAACACCCCCTTACGAGTATGCTTCATGAATAAACTGGTATTTGAGATGATTTTAGTCATCATATTGGGATGTAAACAAGTAGTAGTAAAGAGAAGCACACCAATTTTGGGGCAGCTATCAAAATGGATTGACTTGATAATCAAACCATAATTTCATAAGTCTAGTAGTTCAATGATTTGAATCCTCTTGAGTATGATTTAAGATCAATTGGGAGCTAGTTGCAGTAGTCGGACTTAGTTAATAGACCCAATTACCAATAATTGAGTCTGATTTAGCACTCAAGATCAAACAACGGGTTTAATTCTCAATAATTGGGCTTAAGTTCTCTATAACTGTTAAAGAATCCTAATGCATTACTTATCTGTTTAGGAGTCTCAATACATTACTATATGACTAAATATATAGTTGGCATTCATTTGATTGAGCACCAATGCTTCGCCCTATAAGATCCTTAAAAGTGCACATATATAGGTAAAGTTTTATTCTTTCAATCTTAAAATTATGATTTATGAACTTTAAATTTTCACTTCAGGTCTTCATTAGTAATTCTTCTATTTTATAGATGGCTAAAGAGTTATTCAATTTTGCAATTGGATGGACACTTCTATCTGCTCAATCATTATTCATTGATTACCAGAGATAGATATAAAGAATCTTTAGACATCTTGTAGGGTTTTTAGATGTTCCTCACAAATAGTATGCTTCAATTTGAACCCCAAATTTGATTTCTGAATAAGAAAATAATATCTTATTTTATGTTTTATCTTTCATCAATTCTATTGACAACTATTTTCCTTTGTTTATGAAATGATTTCTGTAACCTTCTTGATACATTACATGGCAATCGGACTTAATGACATAGATATGAAGCATCCTTCCTCCAAACAATTGTTGAAGGTGATTTTAGTCACTATCCTAAAATATTGGCAAATCATGTTAATAAAGAATATATCACTTACCAAATATAGGTTAATTTGGGCATCAACCCAAAAATTATTGATATCATGGTAAATGTGTCAATTAGGGCCTGCGATGTAGGTATTGAATTTAATCCAGCATTCTAATTTAACCATTTGGATGCACATTAGATCAAGATGAATATATGGGCTCTACAAGTAGACTCAATTACTAATAATTGGATCAAATTCAATGTTTGAACTCAGCCAGCAAGTCGAATTAGCTATGATTGGATCAAATGCAATATCTTGGCTCAATCATTTGGCTTCATTCTTGATCTTCTATCATTCATTGAGTTTAAATTACCTAAATTCAGCTTCAGGGTCTAGTCTAATCCTCCGAACTAGGCCTAATTATAACTTTTGTTGAGTAAGGCAAATTTAATCTAGATGGGTTTGAACTCGATTGAAATCTCAAATATCCAATTTAAAACATAACATGTGGTCAAAGGAAAATAAAGGGATGACCTTGACATAAAATTGAGATGTTTAAGATGGTTTAATTTAGGATGCTAGATTAAGAAGCCTTGCATTCAAAATGATAAGGAAGAGCACTAGTTAGTAGAGAACCAAATTAACAGAGTGCATCGAGGAGGATTCCTTTTGTCTAAGGAATTCTTAAGAGTTAATGGAGAACTAGATTAGGTTGCACCTCAATGATAAGAGAGAGAGAACTGGTCGATGGAGAACCAGATAAAATGGAGAACCAGATTAATAGAGTGTGTTGAGGAGGATTTCAATCTAGAAAATCCTTAGAGTTGGTGGAGAACTAGATTAGGTTGAGAATTTCGATATGGTAAATCCTTAGCCTCTGTTTGGATGAAGAGAAAAGTAAGGAGGAAAGAAAACTAGAGAAAAAAACAGGAGAGAAAATAAAATTTACCTTGTTTGGATAGAGAGAAAAGTAGGAAGGAAAGAAAACTAGAAAAAAAATAGAGAAAAAAAGTGGTGGGTCCCACATAAAAGTTTTCTCTCCGAAATCAGAGAGATTTCGGCATTCCGATATTGATCCTTCCAAAAAAAACTGATGCATTTTTTAATCATTTATAATAAGGGCATTATTGTCACTGTAAATTATCAACTTTTCGCTCCTCTCTATTTTCCTTCCCTCATTCAAACAAAGGAGAGAAAATATTTTCTCTCCACTTTTCTTTCCTCTCCATTTTCTCTCCCTTCCGTTTTCTTTCCTCCCACTTTTCTCTTCATTCAAACAGAGCATTAGAGTTGATGGAGAGAACTATATTAGGTTGTACCTCAATGATAAGAGAGAGCACTAGCGGATGGAGAACCAGATTAACATAGCACATTAAGGTGGATTTTGATCTGGTTCAAAACCATTTCTTACTAATGGAGTCATGCATTTCCTCCTTAGAAGACGTTGGTAGAGAACTAGATTAGTCTTCTATCACATGGTAGGCCAAAGTGAGGTTTGGCAATTATCTGAACCTATTATGTTGGCTGTCCCCATAATATATGGTAGATATCTGTACAGATTTGACACTTCGAAGATGTCATCTCTGTCAAAGTTTTGGACTCATTAACAAATTGATGCAAGTTTATGCTGATTACAATTCAAGAATGAGTCTTATGATAGTCTTTTCGTAGCTGATGCTTAGCCTGTTAGTTGATACCATGGCATGACATTCTACAGGCGCACTTCTACAGGTTTACGTTTGTTTTTTGCTTTTAGGAATTGGATAGACCATCACAGTAATCTTTTCCACATTTCTTGAAAAAAATTTTGAAACTCTATCTGAGTCCTCATTATTGCAAGGTAGAAAATTTATAGAATTGTATTAGATAGGTGATTTTCTATTATATAATAGAAATTTTTATGGTTTGATTGGGTAGAATGTAAAGAAGAAAAAAAAGACTGATATCTTGAACCAAGTTGGACTTATTTTACAAGACCTTTCACTCCTTTATAACAACCATAAAGATGATTGGAACCTATGTTGAAGAAATCAGCTTGCAATAATCACTTCACATGTGTGGATTTCTTAATTCTTATCATGACAATGCAAGCTCTGCTCCTTTGTGCTACCTTCACATTAGTCACTGAAAACTGTATCTTCTTCCATGTCAAATAGAACCCTATCTTTGCCTAACATCAGATCTAAAAGAGAATTATTTATTATTTTATTCACTCACTATTTTTGGGCCTGTTGCTTATTCTTTCATCTTTCTTTCCCTAATCATTAAAGTGAGAAGTCTTTTGCTTGCCACAGTTGGAAAGTTATGCTTCATCCATAGATGTCATTGGGACATAACCATGCAAGGTCATTTTTTCTGTTTTGAATTCTAGGTTTGTAAAGTTTCTAAATGCATATTGTCTCTCTCTTTCCCTAAACAGAATTCTCCTTTTCAATATGAGCCACAATGTGACCATTAATAAACTCTTTACTAAGTGCAGACAGTTTAATATTATTGGAAACAGATACTTAAATGTTCTGGGGGTGATCTGACATGTTTGTTAGTTTTCTTTGTTTTTTTTCTTTTATTTCTTGGTAATATACTAAGGTATTCCATAGAAAATGAAGCTTGCCCTTGAAAATCTTAATATATCGAAGCAATTTTGCCAAGGTTGTCTCTGAGATGAATTTTACCTGGAATAGAATTATGGTATTGGGAATTTGATTTTCGCAAATGTACTGTACTCTGAGGGAGGGAACACATGCTGAGTGCTCCAATGTTTATGGGACCTATTCAAAGGATGGCTACAAATTAGGTGGAGGAACTGCTTTCTTCTAAGCACACTTGAGAATGTAAACTATATTATGTTTGTAAAATGGAGTCGCACAATGAGCTTAACTGCGTTCGTCTTCCTGGTTAGTTATTATATTCTCATTGCTTGTTTTGAAAAAGTTAACTTTTAAGCAATTGTCCACAAACCTGTGCCTAAGGATGAAAGTTCTACAATTTCAAAAGTAATTACAAGCATATACTCTGAAAAAGCAGAGAAAAAATCTGAAACTCTTTAATTATAACAACAAAAGCCATCATGATCTCGAGACAAACTTAGTCAAGATGTAAATCATGGAACAATGGTAAGAGGAGTTTAGAAATCCAAGGATTTTTTCTTTTAGTTTTATTATCCAGAAAAAGACCTCTCTTATGCTTTTCGCCACGATTGCTGGGCCAGGCTTGATCGGACCTTTTGTGATCTAAGGAAAAGTCTTTGTACATTATCCTGGTGCAGCATGGCCTGCATTGAACGTAATGATTTGCCCATGCATCAGCAATGCAGGATTTATGAGTAAGTTTTCCGATATGGATCTATGCACAAATGAATCATCGCATCAATGCAGGTGTATAAAAACTTTTCCATAATCTAAACTAAAGGACAGAGTCATCTTGGGCCTAATAAAAGTAAGACCATGAATGGGTCGGGCCGATCTCGGTCCATCGTTTTGTCCTAGTCTAGCCCAGTTTTTTCTAGTCCTCTCGAATGGGGAGTGCGGAACGCACTCTACTTCCTCTCTGCTGGAGTCCCCTCACCATTAAATTAGGGTTATCATTTAGGTTGCTAGATTTTTAAAGAAAGAGCTCTCAATTTTGTCCCTAGGAGGTGATAAATCAGATTTCAGTCCTTCTTCTGTTTTTGTTATTTGTTAATTTGTTTTCTTTCCTTTCTAATTTTTAGTTGCAAAATTTCAGGTTGTTTGGTTGAATTCTTTTTATGTTAGCATGAAACTTATGATGGCTACTGAAAAATGTTTTATTGGTATGATTTGGACTATTATATTTAGGACCTTCTTGAACTTACTGAAGAAAAATAAAAAATAGAAAGCATGTGAATTTCACTATACGAAAACTTAGGGTTTTTGAATTCTGTGGTGACCTTTATGTCATGTTGGATGATTTATGTTCGGATTGAGTGTTAACAGTCTGAGTAGCATCCTAAACATCTTGGAGTGACAAATTTAGGTTTAGAGCGGCCTATTTGATTTTTTTTAAAAATTTAAATTGCATGAATCATTGGATTTGCAAGCAATGATCATAGCTTATTCATTTTGAAATAATAGGCATATTGGATTTATATGTTTGCTTTGCTATTACTTGTGCGCTATCTTCATCGTCTTCCTTATTCCTGCTTTGTTAATCTGAAATAGGGTCATTTCTCATTTTAGTCCAACCTTCCACATACTGTAAGTACAATAGCAATGAAAATGACCTTTTTTTCTGTTTTGCTTTTGAAATTAAATGAAAGGTTAGGGGTTTGTTCAGATTTCTGATCACCCAATCCATGAGATATTTCTTTCATGGATGAGAGTTGGAAGTAGGAAAAAAAGGGGACAAGGAGATGGATGGGAAGAATCGGTGGAGGCTAGTGCTCATTAAATTCTAACCTTTTGGGTTGGCAAACTCTGTCCAATTTCTTGCATCCCAAACTCTCAGGATTGCAGGATTTATGAACTCCCTCGATCCTTTTTACCTTTTCATCCTTCCCTCTGCCCTTTTCATGTATTCCTACTCACCTACTAGATGTCATAGAGTTAAGCTGGTTAATAGTTCAAATAGACCCTCTATGTTCCTTTTAGCAAACCAGACAGTCAGCAGAAAAGGGATGCATATCATAGAGATTGGTGTGAATGGACATGGAGAATTAATTGTATGATGACACTCAATTATCAAGGGAGTTCATTGGCCCTTGTTGTCGCAAGCAAAATATTTAATGATTGTATGTCAAAAACCTGCTTCAACTCTTGTCCTGCATTGTGATCTTGCAAATTTAAAGATTACTCATCTGTAATAAATTGATCAAGTAATTTCGTAAAAGCATGCAAGTTGGACCCATGCTATGATCGGTATATCTATGAGCACTTGATGAAATGTTCTGATTGAGAAAGTGCCATGTTAACTATTATGAGTTTGAAACTTTCTACTAACCCTAATAGATTTGATGATGGTAAAAGTGTAAGCAAGACAATATTCTTTTCCTTATCCTTGATGTGATTGATAAATAGGGTGTTTTCAGATGCACATGTATCACTACTGTGATATGTCTCATATATTGATGAGGGATAAACTTGGAATGGCATGTTGGAGGGGATAGTTAGATGGTTATTAAGCTCAGGTTGGAATCACATCTATGTTCTAGAAATCATAATTTATTTTAAAGGTGATTTGTGCTGTGTCTATCGTATTTGCCTTATTGTTTTCCATCACGGTGTCTTCTTTATAAATTGAGTTATTTGTCTTAATTTATCTTTCCCTTCCATGCACAGAATGTTATTAACATAGCTTAGCTTTCTAGCAAGATAGCACGGTGATCATGCAACGAGGAATATGTTTGTTGCTTGGAGCACACATCATTGATAAAATTTGTATGATATATTCATTTTCAATGGGATGTCAAATTGATAAGAGCCTTTTGTCAAGTAGATAGTAAAATAGGACCATTATAATAGTGTTTTTTCAGGCATAGTTACTGATCTTAAAGATTTATCAAGGATATGTTATGAACATATTTGGTCCAACGTATTATCATTTACTTGTAGGAAGTTTGGTTGCGTTTAAGTTTAGTGTGGGAATTTCCATTGACTTCTTGTCTCTTCTTGTTCATTTGTATGTTCTCTTAACATAACGGCTATATTTTATTACTTGTACTATAAATGGTTATTTTTATCATTCTTACAAGATTATGCTTTACACTTGGTATCAAGTCTGTACATCTACATAATTATCAAAAAGAAAAAATAAAGTTTGCCATACCGACCCATACCATCAGTGACGTTTTGTATCACTTTGATATAAACTGTCCGATGCCAACCAACCTGTATCACTGGGTACCGATCCAAACCACCTAGAATCAACCCATACTGTTCGGTACTAAATGGTTAAGAGTGAAAAATAGAATGGATCCAAGCCATTCCATACCGAATTGGTAATGTACTAGCATAGGTCTTGGTGCCAATTTTGTGAACAATGGGAAAAATATATGCTTCTAGTTAGGAAACATGGAATGAAATTCTCTCATTATATTTTATTATGCACAATAATGTGCATATATACATTGTACATTGACTATGTATAAAAACAAAAAAAACTAGAAAGAATAAAACTAAAATATTCTATTCCTAACTGTATCCTCATATCAAGGGATTTTACTGGATCTCTGTATCAAGGGATTTCATTAGATCCCCATATCAAGGAATTTTCACAACTAATTTTTCTTTCTAATGATTACAAAATTAAAAACTATCCTAAAATAGCTATCGGCTTTCTAACACTTCCCCTTAAGTTGGTGAATAGATATCATTCATTCCTAGCTTGTATATAATCATTGAGAAGTTGTAACCATTACGTCCCTTTGTAAACACATCCATAAGTTGCTCCTTTGTAGGCACATAGGAAGTACAAATCAACTTGTTATCTAACTTTTTCTTTATAAAGTATCTATCGATCTCGATGTGCTTTGTCTTGTCATGTTGTACCGAATTATGAGCAATATTGATGGCTGACTTGTTGTTGCAGTATAGTTTCATAGGCTCTTTCCACTTTATCTTGAGATCTTCGAGGATAATTTTCAACTACAGTAGCTCACATACACCTTGAGCCATAGCCCTAAACTCTGCTTCTACACTTGATCGGGCTACCACATTTTGTTTCTTATTCCTCCACGTAACTAGATTACCACCTAGGAACGTGCAATAATCTGTTGTGGAACATCTATCAACTGGAGATCCTACATAGTCTGCATCAGTGTAAGCTTCAAGAATCAGCTCCTCACTTTTCTTGAATAAAATTTCTTTTCCTGGATTAGCTTTCAAGTACTAGAGTATCCAATTTGCAACTTGTAGGTAAACTTCATTAGGGTTGTGCATGAATTAACTTACTACACTTATAGCATAGGCAATGTCTGGCCGAGTGTGTGCCAAATATATTTGCTTGCCAACCAATTTCTAAAATCCTTCTTTGTTTATTGCCTTATCATCACTGGCCTCTCCAAGTTTGTGATTGGGATTAGTCAGAGTTGAAGTAGGTTTACATGCTAATTTATTAGGTTTCTTCAAGAGGTCGACCACATATTTTTGTTGGAAAATGAAGATGCCTTACTGAGATTGAGCTACTTCTATCCCAAGAAAGTATTTCAACCTTTTTAAGTCTTTGATATCAAATTCCTTTGCCAAGCAGTTTTTCAAGGCCTTCTTTTCTTTCTCATCATTCCTAGTAACAATTATGCCATCAACATACACCAAAAGAGCGATAAATCCCGTTGAAGCCGTGTGTTTGACGAATAATGTATGATCACCTTGACTCTGCTTATATTCGGTATTAAGCATTACCTTTGTAAACCTGCCAAACCAAGCTCTCAAAGACTGCTTGAGTTCATATAATGCCTTTTTCAGTTTGCAAATCTCGTTCCCTTTGATCTCTCCTCCAAAGCTCGATGGAACCTTCATGTATATATCTTCCTCTAACTCACCAAGAAGGAAGGCATTCTTCATGTCAAACTGTTGTAAATCCCAATTAAAATTTGTGGCCAAGGATAATAGATCCCTCATTGTATTTATCTTAGTCATCGGTGCAAATGTCTTTTGATAGTCCACTCCATAGGTTTGTGTAGCCCTTAGCAACCAACCTTGCCTTGTATCTCTCTAGAGACTCGTATGATCTGTATTTCACGGTAAACACCCATTTGCATCTCACTGTTCTTTATTTTATGGTAGCTCTATGATTTTTCATATTCTATTCTTCTCAAGTGCCTTCATCTCTACTCTCATAGCATCTCTCCACTTCTCATCAAATAAAGCCTTAGATAAGGTATTAAGAATTGGGATGGTGCTTAATTTGGCTAAGAAACTTCTATGAGATAGAGAAAATCTATGAAAAGATATTGATTTGGCCAATAGATACCTTGAATGTTTAGTGCACTCTCTTGTCCCTTTTCTTAAGGCAATAGGTAAATCATGATCAGATGGAATAGGAGAGAAAATTGGGTTTGTGCATATCTCATTTTCAAGAGTAGGAGGTAAGTTCTGGACTTGCACAAGATCAGATTCCAGATCAGGTTTCAATCTCTATTTCTCGAGTACACCTATGCATACCTCTTAGAAGGGACTGTTTTGACTGTTTCAAGGTTTGGTTCTTGTGGAAACAATTTGGGCTGCAGGGATGGCTCCTTTGAAGGTGATCTGGACTGAGATGAGAAAGGTTGTGAGATGAGTAGGTAAAGGAATAGTAGATCTTTTGCCTTATCTTTTTCAATAGAACCAAACTCCCCTTAAAGATATATAAGGCTAAGAGAAAAAAAATTGGCCTTTCTCAAAAATAACATCAATAGAGATATAAGATTTTTGTGTAGGTGGGTGATAGCACTTGTAGCCTTTCTGTGTTGGAGAATACCCGATAAACACACATTTGATTGCTCATGAATCTAATTTACCTCTGTTATGGCTAGACACATGAACAAAAGCTGGACAATCAAAGACTTGAGGAGTGAGATTATTTGTGATTCGAATATTAGGATAAAACTGAGAGAGGAGTTGCATAGGGGTTTGATTGCCCAAGAGTTTAAAGGGTAGGCGATTTATAATGTGGGTTGTAGTAAGGAAACTTTCCTCCGGTATAATTTTGGAACTCGGATTTGGAAGAACAAAGCATGGGTTATGGCAAGTAAATAACCATTTTTTCTCTCAGCAATCCCATTCGGTTGGAAAGTGTTTATGTAGGATGACTCATGAAATATCTCTTTTTGTAGAAAATATGGTGAAAGAAATTGATTAAAATAATTCCTAGCATTATCATATCAGAACCTTTTTACTTAGACACCAAATTGGTTATGTATCATGATAATGAAGTTTGAAAGGATAGTGGTCACATCATATTTATGTTTGAAAAAAAAAATCCATGAGACTCTAGTGCAATCATTGATGAAAGAAACAAACCACGAGCTCTTGTAACATTGAAAATTCTAGAGGAGCCCCATATATCAGTATGAATTAAATAAAAAGAAGAAAAACTTTTATTATTACTCATTGGAAAAGAAATCCTTTTATATTTGACAAATTCATATACCTTACAATGAAAATCCTTAACATTAACACCCTTAAACAAAGAAGGAAATATTATCTTTAAATAGTAAATGAAGAATGACTAAAACAAAATGTTGATGCAAAATGACATCATTATTTGAAACAGAAAAATAAGACTCTAAAAAAATATGCTTGAGAGTAGGTAAGTATGTGGCTGATGCATCAAGATAGTAGAGGCTGCCTTTTTTCTTAGCAAGTCCAATCCTCTTTCCCAAAATTAAACCTGATCCTAAAATATACAGTGAGAGGGATAAAACAAGGCATTGCAGTTCATATCACGGATTAGTTTGTGAATATACAAAAAACTAGTGGATAATTTAGGAACATAAAGTACATCTTTTAATAACAAGAATGGACTCAACTGAATATGACCAACAGCAGCTACAATGGTAATAGAACCATCGGCAACAATAATTTTTCTATTGCTAGGATAAGGTGAATATTTTGAAAAATAGATTGAGAAAGGTGTCATATGATTTGTAGCTCCTGAGTTAATAACCCAAGTGTTTTGTATAAATCGGTTCAAGGCTTGTAATCCATGAGAAAGGGACTTACCAGAGAATGCTAATGAATAGGAGCCACTGGGCTGCTTCAGTGACCCCAATAAACTTCGAAGCTTCTCAATTTTGGCCTGATTAAAGTGGCTGAAAATAGTCTCTCAAAGAGGATATAAGATCGAGACTTGATGAGCTTGCTGCTGAATTTTTTGATCACCCAATCGATCCCATTCTTGGCTTAATGTAGGGGTTTGTTTGTTTTAGCAATTTCAGACATCGCAGTTTATGAAAAAATATCAGCTATGAAGACTGGCGCATTAATAGGAAGAAAAAAAAAAGGAATGTTGGCCAACAATAAGTTAGCAATGAAGGCCGAGAAAGTAGAAACTTGGCAATGAAAGCGAAAAAAAAAATTCCACAAGCATGAAACTCTAGGGCTTTGATACCATGTCAAAAAATATGAAATGAAATTCTCTCACTATATTTTGTTATGCATAATAATGAGTATATAGACATTGTATATTGACTATGTATAGAAACAAAAAAAAACTTGAAAATAATAAAACTAAAATATTCTATTTCTAACTGAATCTCTGTATCAATGGATTTTACTGGATCACTGTATCAAGGATTCCCTGTATCAAGGGATTTCACTAGATCCCCATATCAAGAAATTTTTATAACTAATTTTCCTTCATAATGATTATACAAAATCTGAAACTATTGTGAAATAGCTATTGGCTTTCCAATACCTCTACCATGTGTTGCTTAATCGTTTTTTTTATATTGTTTTACCATTTCTATCTATTTTTTTTGTTTCCCTTGAAAAGTTAATTTTAAATGTTATTTTTTGGAATAACATTTTTTTCTATCATTTTATTATTTCACAAAAATTAAAGTGAAGCTCATTAAGCTTTTTTAGGTAATATTGTTCATTACTTATGCCTCTATCAACTTTCTCTTTTCTAGACTAGGAAGGCGAAAAAGATGGTGAAATCAAGTGCTGCAGCTGAAGTTATGTATGATCCTTCAAATTCTTACCTCCAAAAATCTCATTCTAGAGCATCTTCCAATGAACGACGCAACTCCATGGTATTATATGAATAACTTATTTAGTTTCAAGAGGAAAGGCTAAACTAGGATTTTCTACATTCTAAATATTATACTATTACGTTAAGATTTTGTATGTATTTCAATATATGATGATGAAGATTGTGAGTAAATTTCTAACTTTATTAAAACATTCTTATTTTCATCCTAATATAGTATTACTTAATGAGAGTAAGGGCTTCTTTAGGATAGCTATTGGTTCCAGCTATTGGCCAATAGCTATCTCTCATAACTATTGGGAAACAATTGCTTAAAGGCATCCTAGCTGCCAATCCAAATAGGGTCTAAGTTGTAGTGAATTTTGAACATTTTAATAATTTCTCCATGAAAAATTATCAAAGTTATTTTAATTATACACCCTTATTGTGTTCTTGACATTTTTTTTGAAAAAATTGTTTTAGTTTTCATGTCCTCTTTCATGCATATTACTTTACATTTTTCCCTCTATGATTGTAATCAATACAACCAAGTAGAATCAAGGCACCGTTAACTACTAAGTTGGATTTGTAGCGGTTGTTGTGTTAGAATTTTGGACTCTATGATGGTCATTTCATATTTCATTTATGCATAATATACACCAAATATTCTTTTGTTGCTTGCTCATGTGTGATGGAATGTGGTCTCTTATAAAAGTGTTATTATCTCAGCTAGCACCCAATTTGTGGATGTGTTGTACCACTAGAGCCTTCTAGTTCATGTGACTTAAAGTAGTAAAAACTTATGATATTCTGTGCTTGTCCTCTTAGCTTTGAAGGCCAACCATTAGATTATGGCATCCTTTACTAGTATTGTTGTTACTGATTTAAAATTTTTTAGATGCTAATTTGAGTAGCCATGGGTCCAAGGATTTATGTTGTACCAAAATGGGATGGTAACATCAGTGGTGTCATACTATTCTAATAGGAAATCGGTACTTGATACACGTGAGTGACACAATTTATCTTGAGCTGGGATGTTTTAGTCTGTCCTAGTGCATCTCAAGCTTTTGACCATCAAGGAAGGATCAAGATATAATTTTTTTCCCCTTTTATCTACTTGTTATTGGCTATTTTGTTATATCCAAGTCTGTAACACCCTGTCCCAATACCATACATTGCAGAAGCAAACAGAGAAAAATAAAGAACTGACAGGTTAAATATTTTGTTATTGCCTATTAACTTTGATTTTCACATTGATCTCTATGCAGTGATGCTTTTGTTGGTGAGTTTTATGATATTATTTAAGTAGTTTAATGGCAATCTTTTATCCATAATATTTATTTTTAAAATTCCCTAAACTTTGTTCCAAAATAGATTTCATGCTACTATTTAGAAGCTGCCATTTAACATTGGTCTATTGTGCATCATACAAAGGGATTTGATTTAGTACTACTTCTGATTAGCTCTTTTGCAAAGCTGATTCTTTAACTTTAAGCATTGAAGTAACCTTATCGATGAGCTCCTTGATATCTTGCATTCCCATCTCATATGTTTCTTTTCATGTTGCTTCTTTTTCTATGATGGTATTAGCTTCCAACACAAACTATTAAATTGCATTGATAGGGCTACAGTTTTATCCTCTGATACGTGTACACCAAGTTCATTGATGACTTCACCATCCTTAACATGCCTTGTTCATCATTTCATGATATACCGATCAAGTAGCTTTAAAACATGAGCAACTTTAAGAATAGCTAGCATATGTCCACAAGGTGTGCCTTAAATTTGAAACATTTTACAAGTTAAACAAACATCTTCTTCAATGTGTTTAAAACTTGCAATAAATTCCACATGATTTTGCCTCTTGATAGTTGGAAAGTTACCATCATTACCTTCATCTTCATCCTGACATTGCTTCACAGTATAAGTATCTATTGGTCCAATCCTTTAAATTAGTTTTTCAATGCATCCCAAACTATTGTCTGACTCCTCTTGAATATTGATGCATAGGTGGTAGGAGCTTGCTTTTTCCCTGAGCATTATGACATGCCTTTTTGGAGTCTTATAAAGTGTTCTATAATCTTCTTCCTTCTCTTCATCTCTTCTATCCTTTAATGCCCTCTCATATTTCTTCACTAATTCATGCAAACTAGTTTTGGATGTAGTGTAGTTATCAAAGTAAGCTAAAATCCATAGTAACTGGTAATCACATATTTTGGTGATTTCTAATCAATGTATCAGCTGGATACAAAATTGTATGGTAAAAGTGATATTAAATCATTTTTTTTCTATAATTTAAACTTCTATTGATTTTCAAGAAAAAGCCATATCAATTTTTTAATATGTGTAAACATGATCAACCATGTGAATCCATTGATCGTGATTTATACTGCTAAAAATACATAAAAGTTGATAGTCATATTTTTTAGTGGTCTCTAAACTATGCATCAGTTAAATACAAAAATGTACTATTAAAATGATATAAACCATATTTTGCTATGATATAAACATTAAATTATATGTATTTTCAAGCGATATACATTTAAGCATGTGTAGATCATGATCAAATGTATGGATCTTTGATTTGAGTGCTTGATCATTGATTTTAGGCCTAAGAGGAGTAAATACCCTCTCCCTTGAGAGGAATAGTCCTCTCTCTTCTTAAAACACACGCTCGCACGCGCGCGTGCACACACACACATCCATAACGTATAGTGGGTCCCCTTCTTTGTATCTTACTAATTTTATTTATTAATAAAATGGGGTGTCTTGCTAACCTTTTGCTTAGGAAAAGAAAAAAGAAAAAGCATAATTGATAGTTATAAAGTTGTATCTATATTCTCCATTTGATGGTACCAACATTTGCAAATTTCATCTTTTATTCATCATTCAAATCCACAAACCTCTACTACATGTGATATATTTTTACAACTTCTAGAATTAGGCATTGGTCATATCCATCATTTAAAGGTTAAATGTTCATTCAGAAAAAAAAGGGAACCACTCCCCTAATCCTTAGACATGCCTATGAAATATCTATGGGCTGTCTTTCTAGCTTTTTAAATGCATGATTTTTCTTATATTTATTTTCTTATAATTTTGAAAGTGGATATTATTTAGGACTTATGTTTGGTGGTTAACAAGTGAATCTTAAAAAATTAAGAAGAGCAATAACTGAATTTAAGATAGTCTTTTTAGTGTACATTTCTGATTTGATGATTTAGGGGGTTTTGTGGCATTTCATTGCATGTCGAGGTATCTAGTATTGTAACTTGAACTGTCAGATAATATGTGGCTTCCTTATGGTTCAAGAATTCTGGCTTTTAGACTACCCAATTGTAACTGAGGAGCTGTTATGTTTCTTGTATCTTGAAAAATACTTTGGTCTTTGTGTATTTTAGTTGATGGAGTGCATTGTTTCATTTAGAGTTGAGGGTTTTTTTGGTTGCAAATAAGGTGGATGTGGACATCACATTCAAGTAATCCAAGTGTCTTGGTGCATGCCGGTAAAGTTCATCATATCTGCTACTGCTTCTAGTTACTGATGTTAGCTAAAATATTCCTATGCATGTCTGGAAAGTTGAAGTAAATATTCTTTGTTGCCTGTGAATTAGGTTGATTTTTGCTTGCTATCCTTTACCATGATTATCCAAATATAACAGTTGTTGAATGTTATGAACCACCATTGTTTGGCTGCAATTTATTTTCTGACTGACAGTCAATATTGCCATGGTGCAGTCCAAATGCAGGATACTTCCAACTGTGCATGCCTTAACTTGAAGATTAGATCATGTATGATATAATGTCCATTCTAGAAGCTTATATGGCTAATACTTTTTGTTGTTCATGCTTTTATGGCTTTTGTGAACTGGGCAAAGTAATTCAATGGTTGCACCTCAATTTGGACAAGGTTCCAAGTTCAAACCTTAGGAGGTGTTCGCCATGCATTTACCTGGGTGATTCTCCCATCCTAACTTGAATGTTGGTAGTATTTAACCTTTATGCTCAAAAAAAAAAAAAAAAGAAAGATTCCTTTCATATCTTTTATATATGCCTTTCTGGATTCTTAGAACATTAATATATTCATTTTTCATTTCTTTATCGTTATCTTCTTATGCACTTTTCTTGTCATTTTTCTACATTTGCCATGCTTGCATTTGGAGAAATAATTTTGATCTCTTATTCATTGATCATGTTGTCATGCTCATGCTGATAAATTAGACAAGCTGACTGCTGCTGGTTTAATCAAATCGGCCTTATTTGTTTCAATCTGTAGTCATCAAACCTTGAAGATATGTATCGGAAGCCGGTGTCCAGAGAGTCCGATCATTTGGACAGTGAGAATAAGCAAATGGACATATCCAAAATTCTCAAGGATATAGAATACTTTGGTAAAAATCTCTCAATTCCATTGCCTAAAAATTCATATTTCACTTCTTATGCTTGATGCTTGTGACCTGCTTTATCTGCTACAATTTTCATCATATACCATTTTTTCTGAGCTCACCAACTCATGTGACTTATACATTTGTGGTATGTTAATATGCTTATTGCTTTACATTTGAGTGACCAATAGGAGTTCTTTATGCATAGAGAGTGATATATCTGTTTGGATTGGTAAATAGTTGCTAATTGAGAGAATCACCATATTTAGTTAACGAGAATGCTAAAGTTTCAAACAGTTGATAGAGTAAAGCCATATTTTTCATGCAAATTCAAAAGAATTATGTGTGATTTGCTAATTCCAACAGCAAAACTTGCAAGTCAAAAGTGATGTACATATTATTATTTTAGCTGTTTTGTACTCTTATTAATTTTCTCCTGTGACTTATTAAATCCTTTCTATGTTTCTAATTAATTTTGTGGATATTAATGGATTCATGTAAGCCAGTTTGTGTGGAATTAATTCTTTTAATTTTTTGCACGGGATGTACGGAGGAAATTTTTTTTTTTTTTTTGGAAAAATCTTTACTAGGGTCGTATGTGGCATTGGTAGGGAAAGCCCATTCATGTCTTTTAAATTTAAGAAACACTTCCTTTTGAAAAAAATGAAAATAGAAATACAGTACATAGTAGTGCTCAATAAAAAGTGCTTCCCACAACAGAAGCCAAAATGCTTTTTCTAGGTGAAGATGTAAGCTTCTGGTTTTAGTTAAGGAGCATTCCTTCTTTCTATTTTATGGTAATGATTCTTCTTTGTTTAAAAGCAAATATTTGGGAGGTGCTAGTAGAGTAGGTTAACTGATATTTAATGGACTCATTGTGGATTGTGCCCATACCCAAATAGCATTTTGTGGGCCATGTTGGAGTTCTTAGTCCTGACCTAAATCTCCATGAATTTGGAATTTAAAACTACCAAACTTGGATCCAACACTATTGAAACAAAATCGTTCTTGTAAAAGCACATTCATTTAAGTGCTTCATAAAAGCCCCTCTGAAAAATCAGAAGCGACTCCGTGCCTTAGGTGAGACAAATTTGATTCTGTAAGGATGGAGACATAGTGTTGGTTTTGAAATTTATGCTTATATCTTGAATTGTTTCAGTTTATTCTTTGACATATTTTGTTTAGTCTGTACTAGAACTGACTCAGGTTTGGGACTTATAGCATTATCTTTTGTCTTACTATTTTCAGTTCTTAAGATTTAATAGTTTAGCATCCTACTGTCATCTTAGTTGTTTATGTGGCACTTTTTCCTGGATGACATTTAAGGTCCTTTTAGCTGAAGCACCCTTAAAAGGGCACAGGAGCTGGGGCGTGCAAGGTTAAACAACTAAAGGAACTCAGGATTGATTACTGATTGCAAATTTATTAATCAACCCTAGCAGGGAGTTGCTAAATAATCCATCCTTTAGGTCAAGATATTATTCTCTCTTGGACTTGTGCCGGTTAATGAACCATAGGTGGTGATCTAGATAGAGAATTTAGAATCAGTTTCCTTGTATCACGTACAAGCTATTTTGGTGGAAGGGTCTATTAACTCTGAAGGGAATAGGTCACCTGAACTGTTGCAATCATGGAGCATTGCTAGAGCCATGGAGTGGCCTGAGGAAGAGTAAGCTATGGTTTGGCCGCTTGACCTTTCTATGCCATAGCAAATAGGTGAAAGAATAGCTATTAGACCAGATAGGTTGACTGAACAGAGAACCTAGCAAGCTGGGATAAGTCAATCAACCTGGCAAAGGTCTTTAGCCTTTACCTGATTTTTCTTAACTTTGATCTGGTTTTAGTGATGAGGAATCTAGTTTCTCTTCAAAAAAACAACCCTGATTAAGTGCAGAATTAGAATTGAAGTCATAAACAAGTTAAATTTCTTAATGACTTAGCTACATTGCTAACTCATGTTGCCGTTGCAAGATTTTTTTTAATTATTTTTATCTATTTTATATTTTCAATATGCCCTTGCTTTTACTGGCTAATTTAATAATTGGGCCATTGATATGATGGCTGTCAAAGTTTGCCATACCGGTGTGTATTCACTGTATCGTATTGTTACCAAACTGATACTTTGTTAGAAGCCCAAAAAAAGTCATGCCTTGTGCGCATCAAATTGCACTTATTGATAAGTTGGCTGTGATAATGGCAGCTGAGTGCTGGAGCCAAGGCTTCAGTAGTACAAACCTGTATATACGAATAAAGGAAATTTTCTTATTAACATACAAGGCATCAACAAGTAACGTTCATAATTGCATATATGCAGATAAAATCTGAAGCCCCAGAGCGATTAGAGGGACATGATATAAAAGAGATATGATGAGAAGAGGAACAAAATTATCATAAGTTTTAGTGTCCTCATCTCATATATGTGCTGACTCATGTTTGTTGACAACCTTCTTGCACCTGACTGGCTTGCCGTTGTTTCATGTGGACGTACCAAATGGAAGTTGATATCACCGTAGAATATCATTTTATTGAAGTGATTTTTATTCATGTGGAAATGAGCATGGAAAAGGCAAGAATAATAAGCTCGGCAAGAACAGCACCAACAACAACAATATACAGTATCTTTTATTTGTATCCCTAATAATTTTCTTGTATTATTCATATTAAATCATTTATAAGTTGCAAAATTCACCTATATGTCCTCAAATCCATTTGTAATTCTAGATCAGGTGAATAGTTATTGATTAATCTGTTTATGGAGAATAATTTGGGAAGTCATCTTAGAGAGAATCAAGATAAATTCGAGAATTTTTAATCGTCTAGAGAAAGTGTTACTATGGCCATGTCTAACTGAATCTTGTTATGAAATATTGAGACACTATTTATGGATCAAGAAGGAAGTGAAAAATAAAGGAGTACATTTTCATTATCAACAAATAACCCTAGCCAAGGATAAATCATTATGTAATTTTGATTTTGGTCTTTCCATCTGCAAGTCGGCCTTAACCTAATTACATTTTAAATTATTGAGAATTATGATCCAGTACATCATACCCTATTTATTATCTTAATCCCTTTTTGTTTCATTAAGGTGCCTCTAATATGTCCTTGAAGTAGAGGAAATAGTTGGAGAACCAGAACGTTGTTGCTTTGGGTGGAAAGGTGAGAATTCATTTTGACCTGTATCTATCCCCAAAATCAGCAGTTTCCTTAATTTTTATTTAACTTCTTGCATTCTCTTTGAAATAGCCTCGTCAGAAGCATAAAACACCGCTTAGCATGGGAAAACCAGCTATGAAAAATCAAAAGCGAAGAGAACAAAAGAAAATAGAAGAGGTATTATTTCATGGTGGCTATTCCTACTATTTCATGCCATTTTTGCCAAGCATGGGTCTCAAAGTTTATATTGATATTGATTTTAGGGGTTGGCTCTTGGTCGGTTTACTAAGAGTGCTGCAAAGAGTAACAATAAACCACAGAAGCTAAAACCAGAAGACACAATGTTGAAGGCAAGTGAAGGCCACTTTAGGAAAGTTGTGCTTGATGTGAAACATTTGTTGGCACCAACTCTATCCAAAGGCAATGATAGATCACGCAATGATGGATTACGCATGAAGGTTGGTAAAGGAAAGAAGAAAGGAAAAAGGAAAGAAAAAGAGCAAGAGAAATAGGAGAAGAGGCATTAGAGATGCTCCTATTATTTTGCTTGAACTGCTTTAAATGAAATTTTGTGTTGATGATTATTTCTGAGAAATATCTCATGCCATTAAAGTTCCTTCTTTAGTTCGTCTAAGTAAAAGTAGTATGTTGTTCTTTTGCTTTGGAAGTGAGCAGTTTTGTTCATCATAGTGAAGCAACCTGGGTTAAATTTGACCAGATCTAAAGTTTGGCTCGGGTCAGGACTTTAATTTTTTTATTTGGCTTGATCCGATCCGAACTTGATTTTTTTACTTTAATTAACTTTATCAATGTATTAAGTAAATTTTAATTTAAATATTTTGTCTTTTTATTTGAGTTAGATTTTTATTTTTTACTTAATTATATCTTAATATTTATTTTATTATTATTTTTATGAATATTTATTTATATCTTTAATATTTTAAATATCATAATTTAAAATAATCATATATTTAGAAATAAATTTTTTAATAAAAATTTAAGTTTAGATTGACTTTTTTAGATTATTATTTTTTAGATTTTAGTTATAAAATAATTAAATACATAGGTGCAAACATGTTTCGGTCTAATTTTATCTCAAACCTTGATATTGTGGATTGTATTTGGATTATATTTGATTCTAAATAGAATTCAAATAGATTTGATTGATCAGGTGGATTTAAAATATTTTTTATAAATCCGATTTGGTTTAATGAGCAAATAAATTAGATTTCAAAAATATCTAAAATTATTATAAAATTTATAAAAATATTAGATGTAATGAAATTAATTCTTATTAACAAGTCCACAAATTAAAACTTCCCAACTTCTTAAGAACACTTATGAAGAACAAAGAAAAAGTTCAAATAAATTGATGTAAAACCTAAAACATTAATAATGATCATGCCACACCTTGCAAAGAAGCGGTTTTAGTACTCTTAGAAAATTCTAAATTAACGATCATAATCACTATTATTAAAATTAACACTAAATTCATCATCAAATCCAGCGTCGTCATTTGCATTCCCAAATGATTCCAAATCAGCTCCTTGAGGAACCTCCATCACATCATCATCATCTACAAATAAAGTTTGACTAAAATTAAAAATTAAATTTATTGTACATATATTGTTTGCTCAACTCAACTCATCTAAGTCTTTTCTTAACTACATGTGGTTGGCTACATGAATCTGCTTTCTTCACTTTGCTTTATTCAGGACTAGTTTGATTCAATAGATTCATGTTTTAGAGGATCTGATGAAATTTTACATTGGCTATCAACTACCTAATACAACCCTCCTCCTTTATCTAGGCTTGGGACCAACCTTGACGAAGTTACATTTATTATTTGCTGAATAAATTAAATTATTTCATTTATCATCTACTTAAATAATGCTACGAAAAGCCAACATTGTTGGGCATTTTTATGACTTGGTTCCCCAACTAATGGCATGTTCTCCAAATCTTGCTTAAATAATGCTATAAGAGGGTGATAAACCCCAAACAGCATGAGGACATGGAGATCCCAAATATTCTCATTTTTTCCTTCCCAATTGCATAATAGAATGGCTCATCATTAAGCAGACTTAAATATCATGAATCTCAATCGTATAGTGACATAAATAGTGATGGCTAAGCAAGATCACCTTGCATGACATTAAAGCTCAGAGGACTACTGTTTCACAAATTAATAAAGATGAGTTGTGTTGGGGGAAGGCCTTCTATCACAAAGTCGAAGAATCTCATTTTGACCACATGTTGAATGACTAGCGGAGATCTCAAGATGAATTCACATAACAATTAACTGTTCTATTTTAAGTCCCATTTAGCAAAATTTCTTACATATATCATTACTAGAAGGCCTTTTTTTTCTTAAACCAAGTAAAAACTCTCAGAAAGGGATTGCTAGCTCGGACGTTAGGAGAAGCAGCAGCAGCAGCAGCTGAATTCAAAGATATTTTTCAAGCACTTGGCAACAGAACGAAGATATTATGCATTAAGAAAACGAAACCAAAACTAGAATTCTAAAGATCTAATCAATTTGTGATTGAAGCAACCAATCTTTGCTATTGATTTTAGAAAAGAAAAATCAGATATTCAAGGAATCCAAAGCCAATGTGGAAGCCAATGGCTGCTGGTGGTGATGACCGACGAAGACGTCGGAGATCGAAATGTTTTGGAAACCCCTCATAATCTGCAGGTCCTCTCCCCTGTAGCAGCTAAAAGAGAGTGGCAGCATGCGAGGGCTTGAAAATGAGAATCGAGGGCAAATTAAATGCTGCCGTTTTAGATTGAAAAAAGGTAAAACAAAAATTGGCCAACCATACAAACCCATTATTGGTTTACTAGTTCGATGAATAAACCGGTTGCAACGGGTTTAAGCAGGTTTTCTTTGTTTAAAGGATTTCTGAACTAGCCATTGGATCGATTCCCATTTAAGCTGGTTGGACTTATTGGTCGGATGGAGGGTTTATTTTTTTTTTGGTATAGATATGTGATCATACTAATTTAGGGTAAGTCGAGCCCGATATATCAGAATACAAAATTTGAGTTAGACCAGGAGGGTATGGTTCTTCCTGCTTCCAGCTCCAAAATCCAGAATGGTCGGCCACCCTGGCGATGATTCAATATACCACAGAGTTGACTTCCTTATATGTGTGCCGAATCAGAGCGCTATGAACTCCCTGAAGGATAGATCGTATGTCAGTAATCAAGGGGTTGGATGGCAAGCACTCGTAGGGGTCCTGTCGGAGCCAGCGGATAAGAGTGATAGAATCTCCCTTAATGATAAGACAACGGGCACCCAGACTACGTATGGCACAGAAGATACCAGCCCAAGCGGCAGACAGCTCAGCAAGAGGCACCGATGAGTCAAGTAGGCCGAAACTACCAGCAGCCAATAACTCATCATTCGGCCCTCGTATCAAAAAGGCTGATCCAGCAGATCTACCCCGAGCACTCCCATCAAAGTTGATTTTGATAAACCCTAGAGGTGGAGGCTCCCAAGAAATAAAGACCGTATACCAGTGCGCTGCCAAGGCGGCATAGGAGCTCCAGAGGCGATCGGAATCAAAAACTATGTGATGGAAAGTGTACTCCGCAGCTAAGGAGAAGGCAGTCCTAACGATCCTATGGGAAGGAGCCGTCTCTTTAGTGAACACAAGCTGGTTTCGGGATAACCAGATCTGATAAGTAATATAAGCCCTCGTGGTACCCTTATGGTCGATGCCTCTCTCCAAGTCCAGCATGATCAAACCTAAAAAAAAAGATTTTGTGAGAATAAGTACCTTCGATCCAGGGCCGATCATCTGAAATATGCCATATCTGTCTAGCTCTGGAATAGGTGAAAATAGCATGGTCAACCGACTCCTCCTCAAGGCCACATAACAGGTAAGTAGGCTAAATGCTTAGACTATGCCTAGAAAGCAGGGAGCAGGTCGAAAGACAGTTCCGTGCCAGCTTCCAAATAAATAGCTGAACCCTAGGGTGGATAGGAAGATGCTAGATTTAAGCCACATCCATCAACTGCTGGGACTATGGCCTATAAATCCTCAGGAGGTCTCTAATAGGAGCACGAGACAAACATGATATCCTCCAAACCCTGATATCAGAGGTATGATCTGAAGTAAAAGGAATAGATAGAATGTGATGATAGAGCTCATCCCCGAAGAGACTGGATAGCAAAGGGGTATACCAAGCAAAATGGTCCTGGATGATTAAATCAGTGACTCTCATACAACTTGGAATGGCAGTGCTGACAAAGGTAGGCCAACGAGATAGGGAGAGGTTTGCAATCCATGTATCCCGAATAACATCCACAGAGGCTCCATCACCAATCATCCAGGAGATGCTGCTCAGAATATCCGGAACATACCAACATACCTCTTTTCAAAAGAAGGAATGCCCTCGAGTAGACTGAGGATCAGCAGAAAAAATTCAATCCCCATATTTGGCATGCATGAAGGAGCTCCACAGACAGTGTGGATCAAGCAAAAATCATGTGGCATGCCTAACAATCAAAGCCTCCCTCCTAACAGTGAGGGACTGGATCCCAAACCCTCCCTTAGTGATTGGTAAACAAACAATGTCCCAAGACACTAGATGAGTACCATGTCCATCCAGCATGGAAGCCCAAAGAAAGTCCCTGAAGTATCTCTCAATCTTCCTCAAGCAAGTCAATGGAATAGCAGTATTAGATAAAAGATAGAGAGGAAGAGATGAAAGCACAGATTGTATGAAAGTAATCCTCGCCATCATAGATAGTCCAGTAACCTGCCACCCATCTAGACGATCATGAACATGCCTCTCGAGGTCACTGAAGTCAGAACTCCATGGCCATCTCCCCATAATAGGAATCCCCAAATAGAAAAATCGGTCAACCATAATCGAGATACCCATGATTTGCGTGATAGCCCCCCTTAATGTAGACGTCGTCAAGGGACTAAAGCAGATCAAGAATTTACTCTGGTTAACTTTTTGTCCAGAGGCCCGATAATAAGACTGAAGTATAGTGGCAAAAGTGGTAGCATTGCTTATTGAAGCTTTGCCTAGGAGAATGCAATCATTAGCAAACAACAGGTGGGACAGCGAGGGCTTCTGGGGCCCGCGCTGTAGGGGATCAGATAAGAGCCCTGCTGTACCGGAGATAGTACTCATGATAAAGTATCAGCAAAGAGGATGAACAGAACCAGTGAAAGAGAACATCTCTGCCTCAACCTGACCTCAGAGTGAAAGTAATCAGTCTGGCCATCATTAATAAGGATAGAAAAGGACAATCGGATGAAGTTTTTAAAACTTTTCCTCCAACATAAGCCTAAAGTTCTCCATCACTTGCACCACATAGGACCTTGCAAAGCTCTTGGACAGCCATAATATGCCTTGCCTCTGCCATCTTCATTAAAACCACATTATATTGCTATATATCATACTATAATACTATACTTTATAACATTGTATCATATTTATTATAGTATTATACCATATAATATTACATTACATTATATTATATTTTATATTATGCTATATTGTATTTGACTATATTAATATATTATAAAAAATACTACAATACTATGATTATAATATAATAATAATACATTAATGGCACAATATTATTATATTACAACATTATACTATTTTAATAGCATACTATTCAAAATAAATAATAAAAAAATTAAGAATATTTTGTAACAATAGTTTTAGCAGTATAAAGAATTAATAAATTAAATTATGCAATATCCCTTTTAGCTATTTTCTCGTAATAAAAGTGTTTGCCAAAATAAATGTTAAAATTCTACAGTATTATAGAAATGAAGTCATCAAACAACATACACTTTTTAAGAAGCTCTACCATCAACAATAACATCAAGTAGGATGTTGGTACCACAGTAAACAAAACAAACTAGGCACCATGACCGCATAAACTGAACAATAAGCTAGGGTGTTGGTACCACACTAAACAAAACAAACTAGACACCATGACCACATGAACTAAACAAATCACATCTGAACAGTGACCACATAAACTAAACGAATCACATCGATCAGAACAATGACCACACAACCTTACAGTCAAAAAAAAAAAAAGAAGAATGACCACACAACCGGACACCATGACGAAGCAGAGTCTTGAAGAGTTTGATTGCCTTTATTCATTGCCATAACTGAATTCAAATGCGGCACTTGGGCCATGTTTTAATGAGGACGATAGCCACTACGGCTGGTCACTTTTTTGGTAGTAACCTACAATAGTGTAGATTGTTTGGAGAATAGTGAGCACGATGAGTAAAGCAGCTGCAACTGATGATAGAAACGCCCATGGACTGTTGAAATAGTAATGCATAGCTTTAGCACGGAACCTAGGCCATTTTGCTTGGCAGTATGCATTCAAGTCTTTGTACACTTTGTGAAGGTAGTTGTTCTCATCAGCATTAAAAACAACACCATTGCCAATTTCGTTGAAGACGGATGCAATGTACTCATCACTACCGAGACATCGGTGAATGATCCGTTGTTGGTAAAGCAACTCCACATCTTTCGGCGTATTGATGATGTTATCCAAGAACCAGGCATAATGAGTGATGTCCATCTTGTTTCTTCCACAACATTGCTCAAAAGCGATGAGGTTTGCTAAAAAGAGGCTTGTATCATCATCGACATAAATGGCCGGGATTTTCAACACTCCCTTATCCCTAGAGAATGAAATGTGTAGAAAGCTCTCTGCTTCTCTGACCTCGATCTTCACTCCTGCCTCTGCAAGTTCGGTCACGGTCGGGACGCTCACGGTCGAGACAGTCACCAGATGTTCATCCGAATGCGAGGAATTACAACAGTAGCACTCCACCTTGCAGAGACAAGTCCCAGTCCTGTTGAGCATCGGGGATACAAATGAACAAAGTGATTTGAAAGGCCATTTATAGCAGCTTATTTTTCGCTCGCTTCTGTTCTTGGAATACTCAAGATCCATCTGTGGAACAAGTCAAGTAAATGATCCGCGCTCTGGAAGTCTTGTCCGTATTCCCTTGGATGTGGAATATTAGAAAACTGTGGCAGGGAATTAATGAAAGAAGAGAGAGCAACTACTCGAAGATCGCAATGATTCCACTCTTCCATATATAGAGCATTGAGGAGACGTTGAACAATGAAATACGGAAGTTGATTTTCGAGTAGCAGAATATCTCGAATGATGAGGCCTCTGAACCACTTGTTATTGAATAGCAATGATTTGAGCTCCGGAGCTACCCGCGATTTGAGCTCCTCCGGTGCTCGTTCGTTCGCGCCATCAAGAGTAACAAATATTTGAACGAGAAAGCTTCCATCGAGTAGAAGCATCTGCATGAACTGATCACTATCCATGTCGATCACCTCTGAATAGCAGTTTCGGGCTCTCGTCTCATCGTTCATCATCATTCTGAGACCGTCGTTGTTTCTCCCATTTGGAACCTTGGAGAGGTAGTGGTGTAACATCCGCCACTTAAGCTCCTCCATGGCCTTCAATTTCTCCGAGCCATGATGGTAAGGGCCGATGGAGACCAGTTTTGGCTTGTAATCATGTAGATCGCCACGTTGCAAGCTTGGGGCACTCTGAAGATGGTTGGACTGGTCGGGGTTCTTCTCTCCGAGGACTTTCTTGCTTTCAAATCAGCAGCTTTTAACCATATTATATCGCTACTAAAGGCATCGTCTGCCGTTGGTGGGCTTCCTCCTTGCATCCTCCCTGTCCGCTCTCTCAGATGACAGAAGCGCCCGGGAACCCTCTGGGGAGAAGGGGGGAGCATGACATCCTTTTATCAAATGGCAATCTTTAATCTGGGGACAGGCTCGATAACAAGTCAACGTAATTACTATGTACAATAAATAATAGATAAATAATAAATGGTTTAAATCTATATTTTTATTTTAAATTTTAGAGAATAAATAAAATAATAAATGATTGTTCAAAGAAGGAATCAAATTTTTGATTCACATATTAAAAGTTAAAACGTGAGGGGAGGTGGGGGTTCCATCTTCAGCCCGGAGATAATAAAAGATGGTATGTTATATAATTAAAGAGTAACAATAGAATAAAGAGATTATGAAAAGAAAGTATTAAAATATATTTTTTTTATTCCATTCAAGTGTCTCAAATATAACTCCATGCCATCTATTTATAAGCATATATAAAAAGATGTTACATTCATCAAAATTAATAAAAATTTACATGGGTAATGCCAATAGACATTACCTCCCCTTGGAATACCAATTAACACCATCTTACATAACCTTCTTTTGGAATACTAATGGACATCTATCTTTATTGGTAGTATTATAATATTCTCCTTTGGAGTTTGGATGTCCATTTATTTGACCAAGCATGTATCTCATTAAAACCTTATTAAGTAAAAACCCATGAAAAATTCTTAGCGAAGAAAAAATGTACATCATTTATGTCTTTTATTGAAAGGGGATATTGCTTCATTAAAAACCTTGCCAAAAAAATCCAATGGACAAAACTATAGCTAAAGAAAAAAGAGTATAGTATTTTGCTCCCCTTTTGACTACATCTCTTGATATACTTCCCTTAAAATTATCATTCGAGATCCTTGAGTTATCGTAGTCCAATTTTTCGGACTAACTGTTAAATCACTTTGTAGATAGTGCTTTCGTAAATAAATCAGCGAGATTATTGCTGGATCAAACTTGTTGAACATTAATAGCACCACTCTTCTGAAGGTCATGAGTAAAAAAGAACTTAGAGGATATATGTTTTGTTCTGTCACCTTTGATATACCCTACTTTCAGTTGGGCTATGCATGCTGTATTATCTATTGGATTTTTAATTCAACATTGGCTTATATATGAAATAATTATGTATTGCGGACTGTCAAATAAGGTTAAGCCCAATTAAAAGTGATCAGCTAAGGTTTCATCGATTTGGGCTTTAATGTATTTGATAAGGTGTGGCCCTTTAATGTATAGAGATATAAGGGGTTATTTCTATTTTTATGATGGGCTAAAATAAAATACCAAAAGATAATGATGAAATTTTCTATATATAGCGGTTACGGTCCCTGGATCGCATGTACGACCTTCTTCTCTGAATCCCATCATCAGAAAGAAAAGCTGTTGATCTGGAAGGACAACCGCATGACTCTGAAGAGCAATCAAGAAATATGGATTCAGGTATGCTTCCATTTATATTTATTAAGTCTTGATGATTGAACATGATGATTCTTGGGCTTCATGGTGAAGGTTTTCACCAAAGATTTAGTTTAATTTTCAACATTATCCTCATACAAAATAGTTGGTACTTTCTTTTGAGAGGGTAATCCACATGTCTTCTGAATGTGTTAGATTACCGATCTAAGCCAAACACATTCTCGGCTTGCCTCGTGAATTGCCAGAATTTTGGCATGGTTAAATAATGTAGCCATAATTGATTGCTTTATAGAACGCCATGAAATAGCAGTGCTATCATATATAAAGACATAACCTGTTTGTGATCGACAATTATGAGGATTAGACAGATATTTTGCATCTACAAAACCTACTAACTCGGATTTGAACAATTTGAATAATACAAACCCATATCCATTATACCTCTAAGGTATCAGAATATGTGCTTAACACCTGTCCAATCATATATAAAGACATAACCTGTTTGTGATCGACAATTATGAGGATTAGACAAATATTTTGCATCTACAAAACCTACTAACTCGGATTTGAACAAATTTGAATAATACAAACACATATCCATTATACCTCTAAAGTATCAGAATATGTGCTTAACACCTGTCCAATGCCTTCTTGTAGGTGAAGAATTATATCTTCCTAATAAGTTTACTGAAAAAAATATTTCAGATCGAGTGTGAGTCGCAAGATACATTAATGCACATATTGCGCTTAGATATGGTACTTCAGGACCAAGTAGTTCTTCGTCATCTTCCTTAGGTCAGAAATGATCTTTATTGATTTCAAATGACCTTACGATCATCGGAGTACTCAATGGGTGTGCTTTATTCATATAAAACCTTTTAAGTATCTTTGTTGTATAAGCAGATTGGTGCACATAAATCCCATTCTTAAGATGCTCGAGCTGTAGGTCAAAGCAAAATTTTATTCTTCCAAGATCTTTTATTTTAAATTCTTGTTTAAGGCAATCTACTGTCCTTTGAAGCTCTTCAGGAGTTTCAGTTATGTTCAAATCATCAACATATACTACAATGATCACAAATTGTGATCCATATCTCTTTATAAAGACACAAGAAAATACGGAATCATTGTTATAGCCTTATTTCAACAGGTATTCAGTCAAATGATTGTACCACATATGCCCTGCCTGTTTTAACCCATAGATAGACTTCTACAATTTTATCAAATAAAGTTCTCTCGAATTAGAGTTATACTTTTTAGGTAATTGTAATCCTTCTGGGATTTTTATATAGATATCATTGTTAAGTGAGCCATCTAGATAGGCTGTCACTACATCCATAAGATGCAATTCAAGTTTTTCATGCACTACCAAACTAATCAAATACTGAAAAGTTGTTGCATCCATCACAGGAGAATATATCTCTTCATAATCAATACCGGATCTTTGTGAGAACCCTTGGGCAACTAAGTCATGCTTTATACCTCACAATTTTATTATCCTTATTTTGCTTTCGCAATACCCATTTATATTCTACAGGTTTACAATAGCAGGTGTTTGGACAACCGATCCAAAAACTTTACGTTTCTCTAGCGATTTTAATTCAAAATCGATTGCATTCTTTCATTTTGGCCAATCTTATCGATGTCTACATTCTTCCATAGATGTTTGTTCATGATCCTTATTTTTATTTTCAATATTTTATGCAATATAATATGCAAACTTATCATCAATGATCATCTTATATCGGTTCCATCTTTTCCTAGTCATAACATAATTGATAGAAATCTCTTCATTTTCTTTGATTTTAGGTACCTTATTCTCTTTTAGAATAGACTCATCTGGAGTCTCAATTATTTTTTTTATTATACTAGGGATCTTTTCTTGAGTCACAGTATCTTCAATCTGGTCATCTAAATGCTTTGCTCCTTTTCTTTTGCGAGGATTTTTATCTTTGGAACCAACTGATCTATCATGCTTTACTTATTCCTTTATCTTATTAGCAGCGGTAGATTGTCCTTCAGGGATAACAATTCTGATTGAAGCATTTGCAACTGGTATATGTGACTTTGTTACTCTTTTAAGGTCAGTAAATGCGTTTAGTAGTTGATTTATTAGTTTTTGCATGTGAATTGTCTTCTGAACTTCATGTTCATGTTGTTTTGTATGAGGATCGAGATGAAACAATGATAATTCATTCCAACTAATTTTTTTATCAGTTGCTTATTTTCTTTCCCTAATATTGGAAAAATAGGCTCATCAAAATGACAATCGGCAAAACGTGCCATAAATAAATTTTTTGTAGATGGTTCAAGATACTTAATTATAGATGAAGATTCATACCCAACATATATCCCTAACCTCCTTTGATGTCCCATCTTAGTGTATTGTGGTGGAGCAATTGGAACATAAACTACACATCCAAAAAATTTTAGATGAGAAATATTTGGTTCCTGACCGTAAACCAATTGTAACGGAGAGAATTCATGATAATTGTTGGCTTGATGCGAATAAGTACTGCTGCATGCAAAATAGTATGTCCCTACATAGACAAAAGAAGTTTTTCTCTCATAAGTAATGGTCTTGCAATCAATTGGATCCATTTGATAAGTGATTCCGCAAGACCATTTTGAGTACGGACATATGTTACATGATGTTCAATAGTGATTCCAATAGCAGTACAATAACCATTATATGCTTGAGAAGTAAATTCACCAGCATTATTAAGGCATATTATCTTAATAAGATTATCTAAAAATAAGCTCATAGTCGAATTAATTGAGCTAGTAGTCTCGCAAATGCCAGGTTACAAGTTGATAATGAGCATACATATGACCATCTAGTTGAAGCATCAATTAAAATCATGAAATATCTAAATGGTCCACTTGGTGGGTGAATAGACCCGACCCACAATATCACCATGTATGGGTTCTAGAAATTCAAGAAATTTAGTCTTGATTTTAGCCAGTGATGGCCTAATAATTAATTTGCCTTGAAAGCAAGTAGCACATAAGAATTCATTTGGTTGTAATATTTTCTAATTCTTCAATGAATGTCCATATGAATTCTCTATAATTCTTTGCATCATAATTGAATCGGGATGATCCAACCGGTTATGCCAAATTATAAAATCATTTTGATTAGTAAACTTTTGGTTTACTATAGCATATGCTTCAACTGTGCTTATATTTGTATAGTATAAACCAAAAAAATATACAGGCAATTTTTTTAATACACATTTCTTGCTTGGGATTGTACTTGTAATGCACAAATACTCAATATTGCCTTCATTAGTTGTCTCAATGTGATATTTATTTCTGCGAATATCTTAAAAACTCAATAAATTTCTTTGAAACCTTTCACAATATAAGGCATCATCAATTATGAATTTTGTTCTTTCAAGCAAAATGATATGGGCTCTTCCAAAGCCTTCAATCAATTTTACAATACCATAAATTGTATTAACATTTGTTGTCTACATCCTTAAGTAGGAGAAATATTTTATATCTTTAAGTATAGTGTACGTTGTAGCACTGTCTACAAGGCACAAATTATTGTTGTCTACAAAGGATCCTACTCAAGATAATTTCATTTTCTTCATGAAAAGAATGACATGTAGTGAAATACAAATTAGAATACAAGGTATATAAAGGCATAAAAACACTAAAAGTCATAATTCTTTATTGCATCAGTTTTATTAAAACAAACATATGCATAATATGATATTATTTTATTGCATGGTATTATTCAATAACGTAGGTATTTTTAAAATCATCCTTGTACATTCATGTTATCAATTAGATAAGCATTATTTTCTTCTAGTTGGATAAAGAAGTCAACAACATTCAGATCATTAAATTCAGTATCAGAAGGGGCACATTCAAAAACAAAATTTGTTTCCATCTTTTTCTCATTCTTTTTCAATGACTCCTGATAAAGTTCGACAAGGTGTTTTGGCGTGCGATAGGTATGCGACCAATGACCCTTCATTCCACAATGATAGCATGAGTTTTTCATCAAATTTTTATTTAAGTCCCCTTTGTCTTTCTTAATTTTCTTCTCATTTTTCTCCCACTTCAGGTGGTGAGAAAGAGTTTAACATGACCACCATGATAACCAAAACATCCTTGACACATCTATGGCCATGTCCACAACTATGCCTTTTTTTATAAAATTGATATATAGTCGCATTCACTTCAAGGAATAGTGCAGAGCCAGTTGGATGGGCTTCATAATTTTTTATCAAAAGTTTATTATTTTGTTCAGCCACAAAAGGCAAAAAATTAGTTTAGAATATTTTCTAAAACCCTTTTCGCGATATTATTGCTGCTGTAGGAGCAAATTGGAAGCATGAAAAGTGAAAAAGGTTTTTTCCAGGATATCCTTATCAGTGACTTTTTCTTCATATAATTTTAACTGGAAAGTGATTCTGAACATAGCTGAATTGTATTATAATCTTATAGATGTAAGTGCATCCAATTATAACGAGCCTTGGGGAGAATGACCATTTTTGGTGGTCATAACGCTCTTTTAGACTTTTCCAAAGGATAAGGAGATCTTTTACCGTTAGGTATTCAGCTTTCAATCCCTCGTCAAGGTGGTATCGCAGTCATTGCTTTTTCTTTGTCTTGGTTGGATGCCTCATTACCATCTTTAATTGTATCACCAAGGGCATTAGCCTTCAGATGAATTTCAGCATTAAGTATCCATGATAGATAATTTTTCCTATGATATCTAGTGCCATAAAATAAAGTTTTGTCAAATTGCTGGGGCCACCTAGAAATTGTTGGGGCTACTGATGATGGACTGACTTGCCAAGGCCAAGCCCATATATGGTCATTGTAGCCCATGGGGTCAATTGGCCCCATCAGATGCCCCCCACACTCCTTGAGCTTGTGTGCCCTGCATCAGCCAAGCGAAAGGAGTGTAGAACATTTTACCTTTGCATCTTGTCTTTTCATGCTAGCTTTGGATTTTGATTCCTTCTTGGTGGAGAGATCTTTTTCCTTTTTGTGCTTTGACTGGCTGAGGGCAGCCAGCAATCCTCTCCTGACACAGGGTCTGGAAGTGGATGCCCATCAATTAGTTGGCCATTAGTCGCTGAGGCAAATATAAAGCCGCTAAGGCTGATAAAACTGTTGAGGCTGTAATAATGCCGTTGGGGCTAATAGAGCCATTGAGGCTGTAATAATGCCCCTGAGGCTGATAATGCCGCTGAGGCTGATAGATCCATTGAGGTTGTAATAATGCTGCTGAGGCAAAGATAAAGCCACTGAGGCGAAGATAAAACCACTGAGGCTGATAGGGCCGCTGAGGCAGCGATAATGCCGCTGAGGCAAAGATAAAGCCACTGAGGCTGATAGTACCATTGAGGCTGTGATAATGCTATTGAGGCAGATAGAACCGCTGAGGCTGTGATAATGCCGCTGAGGCTGATAGAGCCATTGAGGCTGATAGGGCAGCTGAGGTTGTAGAGCCATTGAGGCTGATAGGGCAGGGACCCTCCGACGATCAAGTTAGCAATCGAGGTCACAACAATGAGAGCTTGAAGGAGCTCTCAGAAAGAAGAAGGCTCCGAGAACCGAAAGATTTTTTTTAGGTTAGAAAATGTGTGAGTAGATGCACTCCTTTATTTCGGATTTCTTATCCTTTTATAGACTTTCGGTATCGGCCTGGGGATCAGCCATGTGGAGTTCAGTGAAGAGGAATGTCTACTAAACTCGTGGCTATTACGTGAATAGGAGCTGGTTGGTGAGCCTGGTCCCATCGAACACATGGGTCTGACAGTTGGTGGGCTTGGTCCCATACTTTCTGAGATAACCCCTCTGGATGAGTTCCTCAATGGCGCGCTTCAAGCTATAGCAGTTGTCAGTGTCATGGCTGTAGTCCTAATGGAAGCGGCAGTAGCAGCTCTTATCACGAGGGTCACTTTTCTTCATAGGGAAAGGGCGTTGGAGATATGGCTTTCCCTCAATCTCCATGATGATGTGAGAGCGAGGGGTGAGAAGAGGCGTGGGCTCATTCTCCCTAGGGGCGAGGCTTCGGCACCTATTGTCCGATCAGCATGATGGCTTGAGCTTCTTGGGGCGAGAGGATCCGCTTGGCTCAGGGCGGGCGAACCTCCAGCTGGAACCTCTCTCGATCTTTCGGCGGGTGAAGTCGGCCTCATCCGCCCGGATGTACTTCTGTGCACGGAGTAGGAGGTTGGAGTAGGAGCTGGATGGCTTCTTGTCCAGAGAGAATGTGAAGCGGAGAGGCAAAGTCCCCGCTTCAATTCCAGAGTTGCCACCACATCGTCCAGATGATATACTTCAAGAGCGGTTGTCTTGAAGCGGGCCATAAAATCTCGAAGCGACTCTCCCTCCTTCTGTCGTACGGAGAAGAGGTTGTCTATGACCCGCATGATCCTTCAGCAAGCATTAAAGTGCGCCGAGAATGCTCTTTCCAGCTCTCGAAAGAGTCGATGCTGTGCAGGGATAGGCGGGAGTGCCAGGCACGAGTAGCCTTCCACAAAGTGGAAGGGAAGGCCTTGCATAGGAGGGCATCAGTAGCCCTTTGGAATTGCATGAGAGCTTTATAGTTTTCAAGGTGATCAAGGGGATTCATCGTACCATCGTACGGATCCAGCTGGGGGAGACGGAATCTGAAGGGGATGGGCTCTTCCAAGATTCGGCGAGTGTAAGGAGGATGATTGTCGTACTCCTCCTTTGGCTGGTTGTTGATTTTTCTGGTGAGCTCCTTCAGCCATCAATGGTATTTATCCATACATTTCTTTGCCTGGCGGTTGATAGCTGACATCTTTCTTGGTGGCCCAGAAGATGAGGAAGAAGAAGAAGGGGAAAAGCACAGGTGGAAGTGACTCCGCTTGGGCTCTTCCCGGCGCTGTCGCTCTGGGGAGGAGTCACCTGAACTATGAACGGGGGAGCGCGATCTCTTGAGGGGCTCCCGACGGTGTCCTCTGCACAACGGCGGCAAGTCTCCCGCTAGGGGGATCTCCCTCGAGCAGACTACTGACTAGTTAGGGCAGCAGGTGGTGGTGCAGGAGGAGCAGACTGATGCTAGATGGCCACGGATTACTGCTTTCAGAGTTCGTGGATCATCGCCATTAGAGTTTGAACTTGCTGGGTAAGCGCGGCCAGCTGCTCAGCTTGAGTGGCCGCGACTAGTGGTGCAGGAGTTGCCGGAGGGTTAGCAGCGGGGAGTTGGTCTCCTGCTGCTCCGCTGGTTGGAGTTGCCCCCCAGGACAGCTAGCAAAGGCCTCTCGAGCATGCGTCACCATCATCGTTGATGAAGAAAGGGAGGAGGGCTTAGAGATAGATATTGTAGAGCTCGTCTTTCTTCACCCCCTACCTAGTGCGCCAATCTGTTGACGCCCGATCACTGGAATCAACTGTCAAAAAATGTCGTTCGCTGGTATCATCTTCTTCGGAGTGGACGACCTGCAAGAAGTCCCAAGGCCGGAGGTTGCTCCGGCGGGGACCCTCCGACGGTCAAGTTAGCAACCGAGGTCATAACAGTGAGAGCTTGAAGGAGCTCTCAGAAAGAAGAAGGCTTCAAGAACCAGAGGGTTTTTCTTAGGTTAGAAAATGTGTGAGTAGACGTACCCCTTTATTTTGGATTCTTTTACCCTTTTATAGACTTCGGTATCCGCTGGAGATCAGCCATATGGAGTTCAGTAAAGAATAATATCTGCTAAACTCATGGCTGTTACGTGAATAGAACCTGGTTGGTGGGCTTGGTTCCATCGAGCACATGGGTCTGACGGTTGGTGGGCTTGGTCCCGTCAACTGCATGGGTCAGGTGGTAGGTGGGCCTGGCTCTGTCGGGCTGTGCAGGCCAAGCGGTAGGTGGGCCTGATCATGTCAGGCTGTGCAGGCCAAGCGGTAGGTGGGCCTGGCTCTGTCGGGCTATACAGGCCAAGCGGTAGGTGGGCCTGATCGTGTCAGGCGATGCAGGCCAAGCGGTAGGTGGGTCTGATCTTGTCAGGCGGCGCAAGTTGCTTTGGAGAAGGCGGGGCCATCGAGACCGTCTTGGAGAAGTCGGGGCTGCTGGGGCCGACTTGGAAAAGTCGGGGCCGCTAGGGGCCGACTTGGAGAATGCGGAGCCGTCGAGGCCGCTTTGGAGAAGTCGGAACCGCTGAGGGCCGACTTAGAGGAGGTGCGGCCCACTGAAGAGCGAGCTGCCTTGGAGACGTGCGGTTCCACTGAAGAGCGGGCTGCATTGAAGAAGTGGGGCCACCTGCCTCTGGCTATGCCATAAGTTGGTTTCGCCATTAACATCCACGTAGCGCCATCGGCCACATCACTCAGGATTACATCTATTCTTAACTTTTTAGTTGATAGCATAAAACATAGCCATCAGGCATTTGTTGGTGGAATAAAACATAACCCTGAGACAATGTTAGAGTTACCTGGTTTGACCTATCCACTATCTAAATAGTTCTTTAAATTTTTCAGTTATACATTCACGCCCCTTGGTGTATTTTTTTTACTATAATTTTTAGTTAATTTCATGGGTTTTTCTCAAGATCATTTACATATAATTAAGTATAAGTAATATTAATTTTCTTTTATTAAATAATATTCATTATAAAATCTTAAAGTTTTAAATATTTTTTGATGAATTCTTTATGATTATCAATGCCTGAGCCTTTAAAACCGATCACTGTGCTCTATATATTGCGACGTGGCCGGCACCCTAAATTTGGGGAGGTGATCACGGGACTGTCGGCTGACTTGGTCGCACTTCATTTTCTGCTCGTTTCCTCGTACAATGAATGGGGTGGTAGACTCTTGTTGTCTGGTCCTGCGTGTTCACACCCAAGGTAATGGTAAGTTGGTAACTCAGTCAATTAATGGAGCTGCCTTGCGCGCACGAAGCCTCCCATGTTCACCCACAGGGTGGTGGCAGACTCAATTTATGGAGCTGTCTTTGTGGACGAATCGTTTAGTTTTCATAGGCCTCTAGTCCAGACCCCACATCTAAGCTGGCCAGACGTACGGCTATAAAAAGATGCCGCAGGCCCTCCCCTGCTGCTTCCAAAGTTTCACTTCTGAGTCATCTGAAGAGTGAAACGTTAGAATGGATGGCAGAACACGTTGTCCTAAACATCAACATATAGTATGATTGAAATCTGCCAAAAATAAAACGAGCATGCCAATGCATAGAAAACCTCCAATCAATTCAACTATCTTCAAGTTTGTGTAAAATCTTTCAGAACAAGTGGTTGGAAAAATCTTCACTTACAAACTAAAAAAGAATATTGATTCGAATATCTTCGATGACACATGGTTCCAAAATTCTCTCTTTCAAAGACTTGACCACAGCACGTGGTTAGAAATCATTCTCTTTCATGACTTAAAAAAAAAAACACTAAAAAATGTTCCATGACACAGTGGTTCAAAAAAAAGTACTCTTTCAAGATTTGCTTATGCCTTCAAATATTTGTGATATCTGATATGACTTATCCCGCATCGTTAGAATAAAAGGTAACATCAGCTAACGGAGATCATCATCTTTCGACCTCCAGACCCCCTTCCGGTCTCGGGGTGCACCGGCATTATCTCACCCCCGAGACCCTCACCGGTCTTGGGGTGGGAGCACCATATCTCGACCCCGAGACCCCCTTCCGGTCTCGGGGTGCACCAGCATTATCTCACCCCCGAGACCCCCACCGATCCCGGGGTGGGATCACCATATCTCGACCCCGAGACCCCCTTCCGGTCTCGGGGTGCACCAGCATTATCTCACCCTCGAGACCCCACCGGTCTCGAGATGGGACCACCATATCTCGATCCCGAGACCCCCTTCCGTCTCAGGGTGCACCAGCATTATCTCACCCCCGAGACCCCCACCGGTCTCAGGGTGAGATCATTATCTCTGGATCCCGAAACCCCCTCCGGTCTCGGGGTGCGCAGGCGTCATCAGCAATAAGCACGCGGACCAGCCTTCGAACCAAATGAAAGCTCCGGGCCACCAGGCGCGCCCACGTGACTCTCCGTGCTCCACGGGACTCTCCGTGCGCCCGTGGCTGCTTGCGGCCATGCCTCATAACGGCGTATGGTGCACTGCATGTTCCTGTGCATGACTGTGCCCCGTTACGGAGTACGACTCGCTACCACTTGCAACTATGCGCGGTCATGTCAAGCAACGGCGCGTATCAAATACCACCGCGGCTGCTGGACACGTATGATACCATGTTGACAGGTATCGCAGGACGCCTCCGGCGCGCACAATGATGGTACGACGGCAATCTTCCGGAATAGTAAGATGGGATATTCGGATAGGTATAAAAACACACGCCGGCACTGTAAGTAAGGATCCGAACTCTGGTTTTCTAGCTTTCTTCCTCCTAGCAAACTCTAACTGTCTCAGCTCCCTTTCGCTGAGCGGTTCTTGTCTGATCCCAAGTAACTGACTTGAGCGTCGGAGGGTCCCTACCGAAACAACCGGTCTCCGGGGACTTTTCTTGCAGGGGTCCGGAGAGAAGGACGTCTGTCTTCCCCGACGTTTGAAGAATATGACTTGGCGTCATCAGATTGGCGCGCCAGGTAGGGGGAGGAAAGAGAAAAACGTCAAACCAGCAGTCTACATTCACTCTCTTCAAGCTCTCGAAGCCATGGTGACGACCTGAACGAAGGGAGTTTCTGCCGGTTGCGCTAGGAGGCAGCGCCGCGGGGCCGGTCCACCCGCGGAGGCCCCCCTACTCTTGCAGCCAATATTCCGGAGCCGCTGCGTCCCCGAGAGGCGAGACCTTCCGCTCCTCAGGTCGAGGTCCCCGCGCCTCCTCTGCAGCAGTTCCAGGAAGATCAATTCACCGCCCTGGCCACGCAAGTCCAGTCCTTGATGGCGGCGGTTCAGGGCCTGCAGCACCAGCAGGAGGCCGCGCAGCAACTGGAGCCAAATCCATCTGTCCCAGGGGTGGTGCAACCCAGACCAGCTGCGAGCCAACCTCGACCTGGTGGAGGAAGTGCGAGACCGAGCGCGACTTTGGATGGCGGTCTACCGGCAACAGGCCGCCAAATATTACAACGCCCGTGTACGCCCCAGGACTTTCCTGCCAGGAGACCTGATCCTTCGACGAGCTCAGGTCTCGAAGCCAGCAGAGGGAGGCAAGCTAGCTCCAAATTGGGAAGGACCCTATCGGATTGCCGAGACACTTCACCACGGAGCTTATAAGATTGAAGAGCTCGATGGGAAGCCACTCCCCAGGATATGGAACACAGATAACCTTCACCGATACTATCAGTAACATATTCCTCCTCTCACATCAAGTATCATGCCTGTATCCATTTGGGCTTTCGCCCCTTATTTTATATTAACAAATTTCAATTTTAGCTCCTGAGTTCTTTTCACTCAAAGCCCTGCACCAGCCAAGCATAAAGCCCGACACCCATCGGCACTCAAAGCCCTGGGCCAGCCAGGCATAAAGCCCGGCACCAGCCAGGCATGAAGCCCGACACCCATCGGCACTTAAAGCCCTGGGCTAGCCAGGCATGAAGCCTGACACCCGTTGGTACTTAAAGCCCTGGGCCAGCCAGGCATGACGCCCGATACCCATCGGCACTTAAAGCCCTGGGCCAGCCAGGCATGAAGCCCGACACCCGTCGGCACTTAAAGTCCTGGGCCAGCCAGGCATAAAGCCTGACACCCGTCGGCACTCAAAGCCCTGGGCCAGCCAGGCATAAAGCCCGACACCCGTCGGCACTCAAAGCCCTGCACCAGCTAGGCATAAAGCCTGACACCCGTCGGCACTCAAAGCCCTGGGCTAGCCAGGCATAAAGCCCTGCACCAGCCAGGCATGAAGCCCGACACCCATCGACACTTAAAGCCCTGGGCCAGCCAGGCATGAAGCCCGACACCCATCGACACTTAAAGCCCTGGGCCAGCCAGGCATGAAGCCCAACACCCGTCAGCACTCAAAGCCCTGGGCCAGCCAGGCATGAAGCCCGACACCCGTCAGCACTCAAAGCCCTGCACCATCCAGGCATAAAGCTCGACACCCGTTGGCACTTAAAGCCCTGGGCCAGCCAGGCACAAAGCCCGACACCCGTCGGCACTCAAAGCCCTGGGCCAGCCAGGAATAAAGCCCTGCACCATCCAGGCATGAAGCCCGACACCCGTCGGCACTTAAAGCCCTAGGCCAGCCAGGCATAAAGCCCTGCACTAGCCAGGCATAAAGCCCGACGCCCGTTGGCACTCAAAGCCCTGGGCCAGCCAGGCATAAAGCCCTGCACCAGCCAAGCATGAAGCCTGACACCCATCGGCACTTAAAGCCCTGGGCCAGCCAGGCATGAAGCCCGACACCCGTCGGCACTTAAAGCCCTGGGCCAGCCAGGTATGAAGCCCGACACCCGTCAGCACTTAAAGCCCTAGGCCAGCCAGGCATAAAGCCCGACACCTGTCGGCACTCAAAGACCTGGGCCAGCCAGGCATAAAGCCCGACACCCGTCGGCACTCAAAGCCCTGCACCAGCCAGGCATAAAGCTCAACACCCGTCGGCACTCAAAGCCCTGGACCAGCCAGGCATAAAGCCCTACACCAGCCAGGCATAAAGCCCTGCACCAGCCAGGCATGAAGCCCAACACCCATCGGCACTTAAAGCCCTGGGCCAGCCAGGAATGAACCCCGACACCCGTCGGCACTTAAAGCCCTGGGCCAGCCAGGCATAAAGCCCGACACCCGTCGGCACTCAAAGCGCTGGGCTAGCCAGGCATAAAGCCCTGCACCAGCCAGGCATGAAGCCCGACACTCATCGACACTTAAAGCCCTGGGCCAGCCAGGCATGAAGCCCGACACCCATCGACACTTAAAGCCCTGGGCCAGCCAGGCATGAAGCCCGACACCCGTCAGCACTCAAAGCCCTGGGCCAGCCAGGCATGAAGCCCGACACCCGTCAGCACTCAAAGCCCTGCACCATCCAGGCATAAAGCTCGACACCCTTGGCACTTAAAGCCCTGGGCCAGCCAGGCACAAAGCCCGACATCCGTCGGCACTCAAAGCCCTGGGCCAGCCAGGAATAAAGCCCTGCACCAGCCAGGCATGAAGCCCGACACCCGTCGGCACTTAAAGCCCTAGGCCAGCCAGGCATAAAGGCACAGCCAGGCATAAAGCCCGACGCCCGTTGGCACTCAAAGCCCTGGGCCAGCCAGGCATAAAGCCCTGCACCAGCCAGGCATGAAGCCTGACACCCGTCGGCACTTAAAGCCCTGGGCCAGCCAGGCATGAAGCCCGACACCCGTCGGCACTTAAAGCCCTGGGCCAGCCAGGCATGAAGCCCGACACCCGTCAGCACTTAAAGCCCTAGGCCAGCCAGGCATAAAGCCCGACACCTGTCGGCACTCAAAGACCTGGGCCAGCCAGGCATAAAGCCCGACACCCGTCGGCACTCAAAGCCCTGCACCAGCCAGGCATAAAGCTGACACCCGTCGGCACTCAAAGCCCTGGGCCAGCCAGGCATAAAGCCCTACACCAGCCAGGCATAAAGCCCTGCACCAGCCAGGCATGAAGCCCAACACCCGTCGGCACTTAAAGCCCTGGGCCAGCCAGGAATGAAGCCCGACACCCGTCGGCACTTAAAGCCCTGGGCCAGCCAGGCATAAAGCCCGACACCCGTCGGCACTCATAGCCCTGGGCCAGCCAGGCATAAAGCCCTGCACCAGCCAGGCATGAAGCCCGACACCCATCGGCACTTGAAGCCCTGGTCCAGCCAGGCATGAAGCCCGACACCTGTCGGCACTTAAAGCCCTGAGCCAGCCAGGCATGAAGCCCGACACCCGTCGGCACTCAAAGCCCTGCACCAGCCAGGCATAAAGCCCAACACCCGTCGGCACTAAAAGACCTGGGCCAGCCAGGCACAAAGCCCGACACCCGTCGGCACTCAAAGCCCTGGGCCAGCAGGCATAAAGCCCTGCACCAGCCAGGCATGAAGCCGGACACCCGTCGGCACTTAAAGCCCTGGGCCAGCCAGGCATAAAGCCCAAACCCGTCGGCACTCAAAGCCCTGGGCTAGCCAGGCATAAAGCCCTGCACCAGCCAGGCATGAAGCCCGACACCCGTCGGCACTTAAAGCCCTGGGCCAGCCAGGCATGAAGCCCGCATCGGCACTTAAAGCCCTGGGCCAGCCAGGCATGAGGCCCGACACCCGTCGGCACTTAAAGCCCTGGGCAGCCAGGCATAAAGCCCGACACCCGTCGGCACTCAAAGCCCTGGGCCAGCCAGGCATAAAGCCCGACACCCGTCGGCACTCAAAGCCGTGCACCAGCCAAGCATAAAGCCTGACACCCGTCGGCACTCAAATCCCTGGGCCAGCCAGGCATAAAGCCCTGCACCAGCCAGGCATGAAGCCCGACTCCCATCGGCACTTGAAGCCCTGGGCCAACCAGGCATGAAGCCCGACACCCATCGGCACTTAAAGCCCTGGGCCAGCCAGGTATAAAGCCCGACACCCGTCGGCACTCAAAGCCCTGCACCAACCAGGCATAAAGCCGACACCCGTCGGCACTTAAAGACCTCGGCCAGCCAGGCACAAAGCCCGACACCCGTCGGCACTCAAAGGCCTGGGCCAGCCAGGCATAAAGCCCTGCACCAGCCAGGCATGAAGCCCGACACCGATCGGCACTTAAAGCCCTGGGCCAGGCAGGCATAAAGCCCAACACCCGTCGGCACTCAAAGCCCGACACCCGTCAGCACTCAAAGCCCTGGGCCAGCCAGGCAAAAAGCCCTGCATCAGCCAGGCATGAAGCCCGACACCCATCGGCACTTAAAGCCCTGGGCCAGCCAGGCATGAAGCCCGACACCCGTCAGCACTTAAAGCCCTGGGCCAGCCAGGCATAAAGCCCGACACCCATCGGCACTCAAAGCCCTGGGCCAGTCAGGCATAAAGCCCGACACCCGTCGGCACTCAAAGCCCTGCACCAGCCAGGCATAAAGCCTGACACCCATCGGCACTCAAAGCCCGGGCCAGCCAGGCATAAAGCCCTGCACCAGCCAGGCATGAAGCCCGATACCCGTCGACACTTGAAGCCCTGGGCCAGCCAGGCATGAAGCCCGACACCCGTCGGCACTTAAAGCCCTGGGCCAGCCAGGCATGAAGCCCGACACCCATCGGCACTCAGAGCCCTGCACCAGCCAGGCATAACGCCCGACACCCATCGGCATTTAAAGACCTGGGCCAGCCAGGCACAAAGCCCGACACCCGTCGGCACTCAAAGCCCTGGGCCAGCTAGGCATAAAGCCATGCACCAGCCAGGCATGATGCCCGACACCCGTCGGCACTTAAAGCCCTGGGCCAGCCAGGCATAAAGCCCAACACCCATCGGCACTCAAAGCTCGACACCCGTTGGCACTCAAAGCCCTGGGCCAGCTAGGCATAAAGTCCTGCACCAGCCAGGCATGAAGCCCGACACCCATCGGCACTTAAAGCCCTGGGCCAGCCAGGCATGAAGCCCGACACCCGTCGGCACTTAAAGCCCTGGGCCAGCCAGGCATGAAGCCCGACACCCATCGGCACTTAAAGCCCTGGGCCAGCCAGGCATAAAGCCCGACACCCGTTGGCACTCAAAGCCCTGGGCCAGCCAGGCATAAAGCCCTGGGCCAGCCAGGCATGAAGCCTGACACCCATCGGCAGTTAAAGCCCTAGACCAGCCAGGCATGAAGCCGACACCCATCGGCACTTAAAGCCCTGGGCCGGTCAGGCATAAAGCCCGACACCCGTCGGCACTCAAAGCCCGATACCCGATGGCACTCAAAGCCCTGCACCAGCCAGGCATGAAGCCCGACACCCAACAGCACAAAGTCCCATCGGTGGATAAAGTCGACCCCCGTCGGCACCAAAAGCCACATGCCTACCTAGCGCAAGGCTCAACATACTCCTGGCAGAGCGTTGCGCCGTCGGTCTTAAGTAACCCGCCTACCTCAAACTCCAACTATCGGCGTTTCAACCGCAAGAAACCTATCCTTCCTGGCCCCAAGTTTCGGTCATAATGGCTAAGGCAGAATAGCTCGTACGAGTTGAGAGTCATCCTCTGGCACTAGCGGGACTAATGGGACCGTGGGGACGCGTATTGTCAACCAACGAATTCAGGGTAAGAATCATAAATAGACAATGTATTTTGAAGAAAAGTATTTCATTAATTTGAAGGGGTTACAAAATGCCGACATCGTCGGACTTGCAAAAACAAAAATACAAGTTCACGGTTCTGTTGGCGCGGGCTCATCATCGGAGGGGGCCGAATCTGAGAAGCGGTCTAGCTCAACTTCTAGGGCTTGGGGAATATTCAAATCCCTGGCAACTTTCTCCTTCCCATGCTGGAATCCTTCAAGGAACACCGCCGCCGAGGCTTCCGCCAAATCATCTACAAAGCACTCGGACGCTTTGTACTCTTCTATAATCCCAGCGGTCCTGGCCGCGATGGCAGCTTCCACCTCTGCGGCCCGAGCCTTCTCCATGGCGAGGGCTGCCACTGCAGCCCTCTCGGCCTTCCGGGCGCGGCTCGCCTCCTCCCCGAATTGGCTTGCTTCCTCCTTTGCCACCCGCGCCTCTTCCTCCGCGGCCTTCGTTTCTTCCTCCGCGGCCTTCACTTTCTCCTCCGCCGCAGCCGCCCGACCCTCGACCTCCTGAAGGGCCAAGATCAGCTCAGAGATGTGTAGATCTCTGGCCATCACAGCATTCTCGGCCTCCGTCATTTGGTGGAGTACCGTGCGTACACGGTTGGCATCGGCCTCCGCTCGGTTCTCAGCGACCTTGGTTTCACTTGCCCAGGCGCTTTTGGCCAACTCCAGCACCTCTTCGGCTGCCTCCGCGTGGCGCTGAGCGTCCTCAGCCTCCTTCTGCACCTCCCGCAGAAGGGCCTTCCCACCATGGATTACATCCCCGGCGGCCCTCAGGGAGTGTGCGAGCTGCATGCGTAAGTTCTAGGTTAGCAAAAAGAAAAGAAAAAAGATGAAGTCAAAAGGCGAAAGGCCGCTTACCCTGACGACAGCGCGTAAGAATCCCGAAGAATGTGCTCGCCTTCTGGTGGCTGAGGTCCTCCAGGATCTCGGGCATAAAAACCAGGGCAAGGACCCGCTCAGCCTAGCAACCATCGTTCAAGGAGTCCCGGGGCGGCCCTGGCTTGGCCCCACTCCGTTCGGCCATCTCGGCAGCCTCCAGCTCGATGCGCGGACTGTTCCTAGGCAACCTCTCGGGGGTGGGCTCGCAACCCTTGATGGCCCCTCGCCCCAATCCATGGCAGCCTCCGGCGGGGTCGGTTCGCCAGGGTAGAAAGCTCTTCAGCCACAATGGGCTCCTCCGCGCTACCGGCTCCTCTGCTACCGGCTCCTCGATTGGGACTCTCGCAGTCGCCGCCATCTCTAGCGGGGTGTCGGCTGTGAGATCAACTTCTGGAGCAGCCTGGGGGTCTTGTGGTGCTGGTGGTTGGGAGGCCCAAGCCGTCGGACATTTTGGGGATGGAGCTCACTGGCCTCCAGGTGGCCCCTCCTGGGCACTCTTTTTAGAGGCAGCCCTCAGGAGCTTCTCTTTCGGTATCTTTATAGCTGCACGACATCAGTCAAAGTCAAAAAAAAAAAAAAAAAAAAAAAGAAGAGAAGCAGACAATTTTTGGCTAAGAGTGGAAATGGCTTACCCCGGTGGGAGATAAGACCCGTCGACTCGATATTATCTTCCGCCAAGAGCAAGGTATACCAAGGGATCTCGGCAGCCAGCAATTGACCCGACACCTTCGATCCCTAGGGTGGATAGTGGAGTTCGCGTTCCCTCGGAGGTCGGGATCTCCCCGTCGGGGCCTAACTTGGTCAATGTTAGCGAAAAAGAATCGAGATTTCCATCCCTTGATTGAAGAAGGAAGAAAAAGTTTGAGGACCCGATTAGGTCGGGGCTGGAACAGCCACCAACCCTTCTGGGACCAGAGGATATAGAAGGATCGGAAAAGAGAGATTCGAGGGGTGATACCCAGACGACATCAAAGAATGACAAAGGCGCTAACGACACGGTAGGAGTTGGGGACCAGTTGGGATGGAGTCAAGGAGTAGTAGTCAAGAATGTTGATGAAAAAGGGTGGAAAGGGTGGATGAAGACCTGCCTTCAGGCAAATCTCATAAAGGGCCACCCGACCGGGTCGGGAGGAGATGACCCTATCATCGGGAGTTGGTAGAAAAAGCTCAACGTCCCGGGGAATCTGGTAACGGGCCCGGATCTTTGCCAAATCCAGACCTGTTATCGTGGAGGCAGTCCCCTCCGGGACCCCTCCACCCTCGAGGAGGTGCCGGCCTCCGACCGGCGGCTCCTCGATGGGGCACCACCGGCGACCCATCGTCGGGCCAGGGGGACGCGGTCCTCTGAATCAGTGGACCACTCAAGCGGAGGAGAAGGAGAAGGTGCGGGAGAGGTACAGTACCTCTCAGAGGGAGGACGATTCTCTGAATCATCCTCCGAAGTCCCGGATGGAGAACTCATGAGCAAGAGAAGGGACAGAGAAGTTTGGAATGGACAAAGAACTGACCTAAAGGAAGGAAAGCCAACCACGAGCTCTCGGTTTGCAGGGGAGATCAGAGCACAGGCACAGAGGATGACGACAATAGCGGAAGCGATATGGCTAGATTCAACCCCTCATTTGGGTTTATTGGGTTTTCAAATCATCCGCCTCGTCTCATCAGCCACCTGGCCCCCTACCATATATGGCACATGATGGCTCCGCTGACGTCGCCGCTAGGAGAGGTAATAATGATATAGCTTTTCGCGTAGACTTCGAAGGGCTAGTTTTCTCTCGAGGTCAATCGTGGCGGTCACATGTATAGAGGCGGCCGCCTTCTCACATTCCCCATGCCGTTCGCATAAGAGATGTGGGCGGGGATCAGCCACATGAGGAGAACACCCCTTTCACCTCATCAGTGGGACTCTCACTGACGATCGCCAGAGCTCGAGAGATCTCGGGGTGGCATTATCTCACCCCCAAGAGGGTGGGACCACCATATCTCGACCCCGAGACCCCCTTTCGATCTCGGGGTGCACCAGCATTATCTCACCCCCGAGACCCCACCGGTCTCGGGGTGGGATCACCATATCTCGACCCCGAGACCCCCTTCCGGTCTCGGGGTGCACCAGCATTATCTGGTGGACCAACATATCTCGACCCCGAGACCCCCTTTCGGTCTCGGGGTGCACCAGCATTATCTCACCCCGAGACCCCATCGGTCTCGGGGTGGGACCACCATATCTCGACCCCGAGACCCCCTTCCAGTCTCAGGGTGCACCAGCATTATCTCACCCCCGAGACCCCCCACCGGTCTCGGGGTGGGATCACCATATCTCACCCCGAGACCCCCTTTCGGTCTCGAGGTGCACCAGCATTATCTCACCCCAAGACCCCCACCTGTCGGGGTGAGATCATTATCTCTCGACCCCAAACCCCCTCGGTCTCGGGGTGCGCGGGCATCATCAGCAATAAGCATGCGACCAGCCTTCGAACCAAATGACAGCTCCAGGCCACCAAGCGCGCCCACGTGACTCTCCGTGCTCCACGGGACTCTCCGTGTGCCCGTGGCTGCTTGCGGCCATACCACATAACGGCGTATGGTGCACTACATGTTTCTGTGCGTGACTGTGCCCCGTTACGAAGTACGACTCGCTACCACTTGCAACTGTGCGCGGTCATGTCAAGCAACGACGCGCATCAAATACCACTGCGGCTGCTGGACATGTATGACACCATGTTGACAGGTATCGCAGGACGCCTCCGGCGCGCACAATGATGGTACGATGGCAATCTTCCGGAACAGTAAGATGGGATATTCGGACAGGTATAAAAACACATGCCGGCACTGTAAGTAAGGATCCAAACTCTGGTTTTCTAGATTTCTTCCTCCTAGCAAAACCCTAACTATCTCAGCTCCCTTTCGCTGAGCGGTTCTTGTCTGATCCCAAGTAACTGACTTGAGCGTCGAAGGGTCCCCACCGGAACAACCGGTCTTCGGGGACTTTTCTTGGAAGGTCCGAAGAGAAGGACGTCCGTCTTCCCCACGTTTGAAGAAGGTGACTTGGCATCTTCAATATCTTTCAAAGGAATTCCCAAGGATTGTTCCATGACTGAATTGAAGCTGAAGTAAAGATTAGGACCAGAAAAGCAAAGAGCTTTCCAGACATTTTATTCTGCAAAGGATAAGAGGAAATCAAAAACCCATCATTTGATATTCATGATTGCACAGACTTTCTACCAGTTAATATGGCCTAGGGTTACCACAAAACAATTTGAATTCTATTCTAATAATGAAGCAATAAAATTCAGTCCGACTCTTCAAGAAGTGTGCTTCATCGTGATGTGCAATTGTGTGGTCAATGTTCTAATTTGATTTGCTTAGTCTCTCAGATATAGGTTTTGTATTGAGTCACTGTATTAGACTTTGCTTGGTTTCATTATTCATAATCAAGTTTTTACTAAACAGTTGCTTGACATTTCGTAATATAACCTCAAAATAATTCTTGGTCCCAATTAGCCTTGGTCCATGAACATCTGCAACAAATATTCCCCATCACTCTTGGTATGGAACTTAAATCATCAAATTAGTTCAAAATAGTGAACCATACTCCTCCATACGTCGACATCGGGTAATAACTCATGCTAGTGCTAAAGCCAAGGTAAAACCATGCTCCAATGTCGTGCCCAACGCCCAGGTCCAAAACAAGTCCAACGAGGCCCCAAGCTCATGGTCCGCCCGCAAACAATGGACATAACAGGCCGATGAAAGGATAACCCATAACAAAACTAGGCCTTGGCCCATGACCTACGTCATGGCCCTAATTAAGTCTTGGTCAAACAAAATATAAAACAACTTGTTACGCGGAAATCCATTCTCTGACTCGGGTGCTATTGGGGCTTCAAATCCGGGCTCAACTTCTGGCCGGGACCTGCAAAACAGTCCTCGAGCATAGTGTGGTTTGGGGGGTGCCCTCTGCGGAAGACCCTCCGATGCCCAAATAAGTGGAGATTCACAGCAAGAGACAAATAAGGAGAAGGATCCCCAAGGAAGAGTTTCTCTAGGGGCAGTGCCAGGAGTTTTTCAGAGCATGTGAGTGAGTGAAAGAGAGCGTGCAGAATGGTGTACCTGAGGGGATCTGAGGCTGTGATATTTATAGGTGATCATCTGATTCCTTGGACACGTCACAGAGGGTCTAAAAGTTGTTGGGATTCGAAACTGATTCGAATCAGGCTGTTACAAGGCTGGTAGGATCCGTATCCGGTTGGTTAGAGAATCAACGGCCAGGAAGAGCAAACGATGCTTCAAGATTCAACGACTACATAGGCTCTAGGCCATTTCTGGTAGTGTAGGCATGATTTCCTATTTGAAATCTTGTTAGTTCAGGTGTATTCCGTAGAGGTGCTTGGATACCTCGGTCGGGCTGAGGTATAGAAGATGTTGAATCTGCCGAAGTATGGTGAGACTCAATTTACTGAGGTAAAGGATAGCTCGGCCTTCATGAGACACATAACGGCTCGGCTTACTGAAGCATTGGATGGTTCGGTGGCGATAGCTCGGCCTGTGGGGGTATGATAATAGCTCGATCAGCCAAGGTATAATAATAGCTAGCCAGCTATTACACGAAAGCTGTTTGGAGGGGGTAGCCTACTCATTGCTGCCTATTGGATGTGACAGCTATGCGATAGGGTGCACGGGCTAGCCCTAGCCCGATGTCTTGGATTGTATGCATATTAATGCAATGATATTTTTACTCCTCATCACATGCCCCCCACTCCCTAGTCTGAAGTGTAACTTTATATTTAGGGAGTAGAGTCTAGAATAATCCCGTCCAGAAGGATTTGAAAAGGCGCAACGATGGCTCCGAAACTGACGGGCCATCAATTCGTTATCATTATCTGCTGTTGCACAAAGAAGAAATTCTTTAGATTTTATGAGCGGTGATTGGGGGAGTCTCGTGTGGCAGGGTCTTCGCGTTTGCGACACCTATTGCAGGAGCCTTAACGCTTAAGGCAACTTTTCGAAGTGCTGTTTAAAGGGGAGAAAGGGGGCTAGGGCTGCGTTTCTTCCGCAACGCTTCTTTGTCCTGCCATAGAGACCCTCCTCTTTTCTCTCTTTTCCTTTCCACAGATTTGCTTGTGTTTCGCTCCTTGGCTGGAGAACATGAAGGGCCCAAATGATATTGTCTCGGAGATCTCCTTGAGGGACATGGAGAGAATCTGTCGGCTTTACAGAGTCCCGGAGATGTAGTTCTATACGCACCAAAGCCGACGATAGGGTTTCGACCGAGTTAAGTCTGGGAGCTTTCTTCTATGAGGAAAGTCTTAGGGCCGGCCTTCGATTTCCTCTTCACCCGTTGGTGTAGGAGGTGATGAGGTTCTATAACATCTGTTCAACAATGGTGGCGCCTAACAGCTAGCGCAACCTCATCGGGTTTATTTCGCTCTGTAGTCACGCCGGGGTGACTGCGACCCTCCCCATGTTCCGAGTTTGCCACAATCTGGTTTCCGGAAGGGGTTCCGAGTGGTCGTATATTGGTCTCCGGAAGTCGTTCAAGATGATCACTGATAATCCATCCTCGATAAAGGAATGGAAGTCCAGATTTTTTATTGCCGATGGGAACATCGGCTCGGATTTTCTAAGGGGATGGTCGAGCTATGTGAGAGATCCAGAGGTGCACCCGGAGTTGAGCGAACAGGAGAAGAGGAATCTGGTGACCCTTCGCGGCAGTCGGGTGGTGTCGTCTAGCGCCCTATTATCAGAGGATGCCCTATTCACCGCCGAACTTAGTTCTATCGACCCTCAAGGTGAGCATACTTTTTCTCTTTGGTCATGACAGCCGGTGTGCCCAGTTATTTCTGCATGATTGACCTGTTTGATGCGTTTCCAGCTGAGAGGTCAGCATTTGTGGGCCAAATGAAGAAGGAACTGGGCAAGCGCCACATGGGCTCTGGCTCTGGAGAGAGGCATAAATCTGAGAAGAGGCCTCGCCCTTCTGGGTCCCCCCGAAGGGATTAAAGAAGGATGGTTCCAGCCGCCCCTCTCCCACCCAATAAGAGAGAAAGTGGGGGTGCGAATCAGGGTTGAGAAGTCCTCTCTGCCTGAGGGAGGCAGAATGGCAGAGGAAACGACTGAGGGGTGTTCGAGGGAGTTGTTGGGATTTCTCCTATCCAAATTTTAGTTGTATCGGATGATGCGGAGGACACATCACCGGTCGACCTGGCGGTCCCCTCGCAAGAGATGATTCAATCGTCGGCAGTGAGAAGTCCACCGCACGCGAAAGAGGCCCCCGCTCAGGCGGAGGGGTCAAGAGAGGCAGTAGCGGCTGGCGAAGTTCTGATAGAGTTGCCTGCTGAGAGGCCAGTGGAAGTTGTGGTGCCTTCCACCGAGGATCTCTCTTCTGCAGCTCCCGAGGACACCACAGGAGAGGTTGGAGTTCAAGCGGAGTCTGCCGGAGGCAGAGTGTTGGTGGAAGAGGAAGAAGAGGAATCGCAGAGTGAGGGGGATATTCAGGATGAGGTTCCTTCAGTCGAGCCCGAGGTATTTGAGGCCGGGCAGATTAGAGTCTTGACAGAGGAGGCCAGGTGAATGAGTCCTCAGGTCAGAGCTCCTCAGGCCAGCTTTTCAGCTAGGGGCTCTTCCGTCCATAGCTCGGAGTTGGATGATATGCTCACCGCTTTGATGAAGTCCATCTTGCACACGGGGGAGGAATCCTCCACGGATGAATCTGCGGTCGAGGATATCATCGATGTAGCTTTCCGCCGGCTCGGAGTACCGAAGGATGCTTTCCTTCTCCCAGAAATCAATAATGACACTCTCATGATGATGGCTTCAAATTACGCTGCTCGGGTAAGCCACTATACCGAGATTGTAACTCATGGTTGGTTAGACCATAGCTTCTCACTTGCATTTTCTTTGCAGAATTCTTTGGTCACGAGGTCGCTGGTCTGGCGCCTAAATTTGGCCGTTGGGGCCTGTGCTCAGGCCAAGAAGGAGGGGCCGAACTTCGGGCAAGGGTGCTTCCAATCGATTCGCTTTCCAAGGCCTTGGCACTCAACAAAAAGACTTCGAAAGGGTGACCGAGTCTTTTCGTCTTGCAGCCGTGAGAGCCTCTCGGCTAGAAACTCAGGTCAAAGAGCTCCAGGGCTTTCGCGAGCAATCGAATAAAGCTTGCCTGGAGTTATCCTAGATTAAAGCAGAGCATGACAACAAGGTTAAGGCCATGCAACAGTATTTTGAAAAGAGATGGGACCAGCTGAAGGCTAGTCATGCTGAAGAAAAAAATAATTGGAGCAGGAGGCTTGAGGAGGAGGAGCACAAGTGTCAGCAGCAGCGAGACCAGCTCACCAGTTTAAATAAAGAACTCGCCAAAATGGAGAATCGGTTGAAATGGTTAAATGGGTGGGTTGCTCGGCTCACCGACGATCTCGATTACGCTCAGCGGAAATTGGAGACAAGTAGTCCCGAATTGATGACCTCAAAGAGGGCCTTCGCCAAAATTAATCGGCTAAGCCAAAGGCCTTGGAGAGGGTATAAGAACTGAGCGGCGAACTGGCTCGACAAGAGGAAGAGGTATGGTGTCTCTCTTTTTCATTTGCCTTTAGTGCTTTTATTTTGTCCGTGGGCTTGAGCATTCCGATATTTTGCAGATGGGCGAAATTGAGTCCAAAGCGCGGGAGAAAATTGATGCCTTGGGGGTGGAGCTATCCGTGAGTCACCAAATGAACCTCGAGCTTCAAAATCGATTAGCTAAAGCCAATGGCCGAATTGCCTCGGTCGTGGAGGAATATAAAGGTTCCGCCCAGTTTTCAGAAGAACGTAGAGAAGCCTGTGCTGACGCATTTCGATTATGCGAAGAGAAGATTCGAGTAAAGATCTCTTGGAAGCATCTCGAGTGGGATTTATCCTTTTTGGATATTGAACCTTTTGAGGCCTATACTTCGGGGGCTAAAGAAGATGAGTATGAAGACATTTCAGACGTCGATCTTGACGTCATTCTGGGTTCTAGTGAGACTGCGGCTCTCGAAGGACACTCTCAGCTTGCCACCGAGAAAGCAATGATATTTAAAGTGGGTGAAACAAGCCAAGCCCCCCGAATGTTGCTGAGGAGGCTATCGGGACCGACCCAACCTCCGATTCTTAAGGGTCACTTATGTATTTTTTGCTTTTCAGATTTATGATATGGTTGACATTTCCGATGAATGGGTCTTTCGCCTTCATTTGATGATCCTTTTGGATGATCTTTTTATCTCAAGTTTTCTTCTGACTATGGACAAATTATGATTCATTCGCTATCTCAGGTTGGTTTGGTTCGGATTTAAATAAACGTCTCGGTCAAGGCCGAGGTATAAGGATAGCTTGATTTGTCTGAAGTGAAAAGTTGGCACGCTCGGCCGAAGCATAAAATGGTCCGGCGCTATCGAGGAATATAGTTCTGGTCCCGCTCGGAGCAGGTAAGGGAATTTGTCCTGCCGAAGTATAGGATAGCTCAGCTAGGGTCGAGGTAAAGTATGCGATTTATCAAGCTGAAGAAAAGGTGTCTTGTGCCGAGGTTCCCCAGTCCGAAGCGCAGGTTTGGGCGTAGGGAATATGGCTCCAAGTGACATGATCCGAGCAGAGGAAGCTTGGTCCCGTGAAAGGGGGCGCATCCTGAGGGTCGTAATGTTATTAATGAATCTCTTCGACGAGGGGATGGAACACTTCATTTCCCGTGAGCGCCTACTAAGGCGATGACACGTGGCGTGTTTCACGGTGATAGTGTTGAAATTGATGGCTCAGGCGATCGGGATGCGCCAAAGGTAGTTTAAAAATGATGGGGGAATGCCATCGTTAATCGCCTTTTCAGCTGGTCTCTCGAGATTTTTGGATACCGAGATGGCTTCCGGAGGCGAGGGGCGATCGATTGAGATGCCAAGCAGCGGCGTTAATGGCTATGGGGGGCCTCATAGAGACGCACTACAGTGTCCGTCGATGGGAAGGTCTTGGCGTCACTGTTCGCAGATCGCGAGCGACTTCAGAGGGCGGCTGAGCAATACCTGGCTGTTTCCATGAGAGAGAACGAGCTCTTTCGCAGGCTAGCAGCCCGCTGAAGGGGCAAGTAGCATCCCTCCAGTGACAAATCGCCGAGCTACCCTTTCCAATGAATGAAATAGAAACTTTCAACAACCATTGTATTTGGTGCTACCCTTGAAATGTTCGTTCTCATTATGTCGGATACACGAACGAGACATTCCTCGAGGTATCTTTGGAGATCCTGGCAAGACTAGGGTATTGCATCCCTGTTTTAGTTGGGGCAAGAGTAGATATCTCGGCTCGGACCAAGGCATAAGATAACATTCAGTTGTACTGAATCGAAAGGAGATAACTCGGTTTATTCCAAAGTATGGAGGCAATCTTAGCCTTGAGTCAAAGCACAAGGCGATGTCTCGGGTTATGCGAAGACATAACGAGCGGTTGGGTCGGAGCAGGGGATATCGATGTGCCTTTATTGAGGAGTACTTGACTTATGCGCCTTTTTTATTACTCTGCTAGTGTCTTGTCTTTTCCAAGGCGAGTTGGCCTTCTTTTTGCTGGGATGGACAAAACGGCTTTGCAACCTGTAGAAGGATGCCTAGTTACTTGCCTGAGTTATTTATCCCGTCAGTCTTTTCCAACGCGGGTCTTTTTAACGTACGATATAAGCACTCGTTCGCCATTGGAGGGCGTCATTTTCAACCGGCGATTTCCCAGGCCTGCTCGTATCTCAAGGACCGGCGGACGATCTCCTGCATTTAAGGCTCTTGATTCACGATCAGAGGGAAATATTTTTCCTTGCGTCATGGTCCGAGAAATGCGTTTGGTGCCCTTTGAAATGCGCCCTTTTTCATCCTGAAACGCCATGTGGTGGTGTGGCCAAGGCACTTTGAATCCCTGGTCTTTCTTCTTTAATATCCACTCCGGGTCCATTTGCCTATAAAAAATGGGAGGAGTGGGCCATGTTAGGCCATCCCCCAAGGCTTTCTTTTCTGTAAGTCGTAAGAGTTTCCATGGCGTCTGTTTTATTGATGTTGAGAGCGGAGAGTCCGAGCCTTCCTTTTGCAAGTCGATCTCCCCCGGACAGTTGGGGTGATGAAGAAGCTGCTGAAGAGCAGACAGTCCTCAAGAGAGGAATTTGGAGATCATATGGAGAGCGCACGGGAGGTCCGCAGAGATCATATGGGGAGCGCACGTATGCACTCCCTGTGTGTCCTTTGTCACTTGCCATGGGGACCGTCGGAAATGCAAAGCATGCATATCCCCATGGTAAGGATGGACTTTTCTTTCTCCCTCTGGCTGGATTCCTCAATTCATCCGAAAGGGGAATCTTTTGCCATGTGCAGAGGAAGGAGAGCATGTGTTGGTCTGCTGGTTCCCCGTCTACGTGCTTGGGTCGTGGCTGGCAGTCCAGCACTCCACTTGGGGTGTTTTCTCAGCATCGGCATCCATAGGTCTTCCTTCCGTTTTTGGATCTCTTAGTTCATCCAGGGGACCTGTGGGTGGCCAGTTTTGTTCTTTGGCATTAACCCGTGATTCAGTCGAGCTGTTCGGTTTCTCTGATTTCTTGGGTTAGATGCCAGAACATCATTATTAACCGAAGCTGATCGAAGTTGTTCGAGCTTTTTATTTGTTTTCATTTCCTGTGCCATGATGCACTTGTAATAGCTCTCAAGAGGTTGTAATTTTCGTTAATAAAGAAAGCATTTTCTTTCCTTTATAGTTACTCATGCCTTTTCTGGCATGGTTGTATTGAGAGCTTCCCTACGCTTTCCGCATATTTCACTTGTTTCCAATAGCGATTTTAGCTACTTTGCTTTGGCTGATCATTTCAACGATACCTTGGTCCTCTGTGGAGGAAGCATTTACCTCTGTTTAGGTCAGAGGGAGGCCTGGCGTCCGTGTGAGCTTATGTAGTAAGCATGGTCCTATTTAAGGGATGAAGTATGCATTTCTTTGAAAAGAAATAACTTGCATAATCTTGCTGGTAAGCGAGAAATGTTACCAACCTTTGCCGAGGCATAACAGGATATCTTAGTTGCGTCAGAGTGTTTGTGAGATTACTTGTCTAGGCCGAAACTTTAGAGCTATATCACTCGGTGTTGCCGAGCCTTTTGGATATCACTCGGTTGTTACCGAGTTCCAGATATCACTCGGTTGTTGCCGAGCCTTCAATTATCACTCGGTTGTAGCCGAGGCTTCGGAATATCACTCGGTTGTTGACGAGGTTTCCGGATATTACTCGGTTGTTGCCGAGCCTTCAAATAACATATCACTCGGTTGTTGTTGAGCCTTCAATTATCACTCGGTTGTAGCCGAGGCTTTGGAATATCACTCGGTTGTTGCCGAGGTTTCCGGATATTACTCAGTTGTTGCCGAGCCTTCCGGGTATCACTCAGTTGTCGCCGAGCCTTTAAATAACATATCACTCGGTTGTTGCCGAGCCTTCAATTATCACTCGGTTGTAGCCGAGGCTTCAGAATATCACTCAGTTGTTGCCGAGGTTTTTGGATATTACTTGGTTGTTGCCGAGCCTTCAAATAACATATCACTCGGTTGTTGCCAAGCCTTCAAATAACATATCACTCGGTTGTTGCCGAGCCTTCAATTATCACTCGGTTGTAGCTGAGACTTCAAGATTATATTTTACTTGGTGTGGCCAAGGTACGGAGTCCTCCCAGCCCAGCTGGGATATATTTTACTTAGCGCGGCCAAGGTACGGAGTCCTCCTAGCCCAGCTGGGATATATTTTACTTGGCGCGGCCAAGGTACGGAGTCCTCCCAGCCCAGATGAATATATTTTACTTGGCGCGGCCAAGGTACGGAGTCCTCCCAGCTTGCTGGTAAGCGGAGAAAGGTTACCAACCTTTGCCGAGGCATAACAGGATGTCTTAGTTGCATCAGAGTGTTTGTGAGATTAGTCGTCTAGGCCGAAGCTTTAGAGCTATATCACTTGGTGTTGTCGAGCCTTCAAATAATGCATCACTCGGTGTTGCGAGCCTTCTGGATATCACTCGGTTGTTGCCAAGCCTTCCGGATATCACTCAGTTGTTGCCGAGCCTTCCAGATATCACTCGGTTGTTGCTGAGCCTTCCGGGTATCCCTCAGTTGTTGCCGAGCCTCGATTGTTGTCGAGCCTTCAATTATCACTCGGTTGTAGCCGAGGCTTCAGAATATCACTCGGTTGTTGCTGAGGTTTCTAGATATTACTCGGTTTGTTGCCGAGCCTTCAATTATCACTTGGTTGTAGCCGAGGCTTTGGAATATCACTCAGTTGTTGCCGAGGTTTCCGGATATCACTCGATTGTCGCCGAGCCTTCTGGGTATCACTCGGTTGTCGCCGAGCCTTTAAATAACATATCACCTGGTTGTTGCCGAGCCTTCAATTATCACTCGGTTGTAGCCGAGGCTTCAGAATATCACTCGGTTGTTGCCGAGGTTTCTGGATATTACTCGGTTGTTGTCGAGCCTTCAAATAATATGTCACTTGGTTGTTGCCAAGCCTTCAAATAACATATCACTCGATCATTGCCGAGCCTTCAATTATCACTCGGTTGTAGCTGAGGCTTCAAGATTATATTTTACTTGGCGCGGCCAAGGTACGGAGTCCTCCCAGCCCAGCTGGGATATATTTTACTTGGTGCGGCCAAGGTAGAGTCCTCCCAGCCCAGCTGGGATATATTTACTTGGTGTGGCCAAGGTACGGAGTCCTCCCAGCCCAGCTGAGATATGTTTTACTTGGCGCGGCCAAGGTACGGAGATCCCTCAGCCTGGTCGAGGATTTATAAACCTGCTTCTCATTATAGCCACCAAAGAAAGCAATAGAGATAGAAGTTTTTGAATTTTTAAAGTTTTAGTTTGATGGACAAAGTGGGTTCGTGGAGGGCGTACTCTCACTGGTGATAAATGCGAAGATTATCTATGTTCCACGTCCAAGAAATAGATTTCCCATTTAGATCTTGGAGTTTATAGGTGTCGGGTCTGATTACTTCCGCGATTTGATAGGAACCCTCCCAATTAGGGGATAGCTTTCCTTGCTCCAGTGGCTTTGAAACAGATGCCTTTCGAAGGACAAGATCACCGGGCGAGAAAGATTTTTCCTTGACTCTGGAGGCATGATATCGAGCTACTCTCTGCTGGTAGGCAGCTATCCTGATCCACGCTTTTTCTCTGATTTCCTCTAGTAGGTTGAGGTTGGCGCGGAGTTGTTCGTCATTAGACTCCTCCGAATAACCCTCTATGCGAGGGGAAGGGAGCCCGACCTCCACATGAATAATAGCTTCTGTGCTGAAGGTCATTTTGAAAGGAGTTTGGCCCGTGGACGTCCTCTCGGTGGTTCGGTAAGCCTATAGCATGTGGTGGAGCTCTTCCGCCCACTTGCCTCGTGCTTGATTAAGACGAGCCTTGATTCCCTGCAAGAGAGTTCGGTTGGTTACCTCGGCTTCTCCATTAGCTTGGGGATGTCCCACCGATGTGAGGCGATGAATGATGCCATGTTCCTCGCAGAATTCCTGGAACTTAGGATTATCAAATTACTTTTCATTGTCGGTGATGATTGTATGGGGAAGATCGAAATGACAAATAATGGACCTCCAGACAAAATCTTTAGCTCGAGCCTCGGTGATCTGGGCGACTGCTTCGGCTTCAACCCATTTGGTGAAGTAATCAATTACAACAAACAAGAACTTCCTTTGCCCCGTTGCAAGGGAAAAGGGCCGAGGATATCCATTCCCCACTTGGCGAAGGGCCAAGGGGATGATATAGCGGTCAGGTGAGTAGAAGGGAGTCTTTGGATGTTAGAATGTCGTTGACATAAATGCAGGCTCGGAAAAGGTCGTTGGCATCTTTCTGCATAGTCGACCAATAGTATCCTTGGCGAAGTATTTTATGGCACAAAGCTCTGCCACCGAGGTGGTTGCTGCATATACCTTCATGAACCTCCCGAAGAGCATAATCAGCCTCCGATGGTCGGAGGCATTTAAGCAGAGGCATAAAGAAGGATCATTTATATAGCCGATCGTTAACCAAGACATAATGGGAGGATTGCATCTTCAGTTTCCTTGCCTCTTTCCAATCGGAAGGTAGTAGCCCTTCTTTGAGATACTTATATATGGATCCGCCCAAGATGGTTTGGTGTCGACTTGCATCATCTGATCAGAATCAACGATACTGGATTTCTTCATGACCTCCAAATGAAATTTTGCTCAAGGTCCATTGAGTCCGTAGTCGCTAGGCGAGATAAGAGGTCGGCACATGCATTTTTGCCCTTGGTATCTGAATAATTTCAAATTCAATGAAGTGGGATAACAAATCACGCACCTTTTGCAAATACTGAACCATATTCGGCTCTCGGGCTTCAAATTCTCCTCGTACTTGGCCTGCCACTAGTTGGGAGTTAGTGTAAGCATTTAACTTCTCGACTTTGAGCTCTCGAGCGATGCGGAGTCCGGCAATTAGGGCCTCGTATTCAATTTGTTGTTGGAAGTTGGGAAGGAGAAGCGGATGTCGTACTCAAAAGTCGCTCCTTCTGGACTAGTGATGACAAGACCCATGCCAGAGCCGCTCGCACTGGAGGATCCGTCGGCATGAAGTAACCACGGAGCGTTGAGCTTCGCTTGCTCAGGGGAACTGAGGTAGAGCCACCCTCAGGTATGGTACACTCCAAGAGGAAATTTGCCAGGACATTGGCTTTAATGGTGGGAGGATAATATTGAATGTCGTGCTCGCTCAACTCCACAGCCCACTTGGTCATCCTTCCCGAGGCCTCCGGGCGATGGATGATAGATCTGATAGGTTGGTTGGTCAGAACTGCCACGGTATGCGCCTGGAAATATGGCCGCAGCTTCCGAACTGATGTCACCAGGGCCAAGACCACCTTCTTGACCCGGTATACCTTGTCTCAGCATCCCTGAGCAATTTGTTGACATAATAGATTGCCTTTGAACCTTGTTATCCTCCCTGACCAGCACTGAGCTGACGACACTCTTAGAAACCGCCAAATACAAACTCAACATTTCTCCTTGCTTCGGACTGCTAAGGAGGGGTGGTGATCCAAGATATCTTTTAAGATCTTTGAAGGACTTCTGGCAATCCGAGGTCCATTGGAAATTCTTCGCCGACCGGAGGGCTTTAAAGAAGGGGAGGCATTTCTCGGCCGATCGAGCAATGAAGCGGCTGAGAGCCGCTATCCTCCCAGTGAGACGTTGCACTTCCTTGACCGACACCGAGGGATCATTTGCTGCAGGGCTTGGATCTTTTGGGGGTTCGCTTCAATTCCCCGCTGTGAAACCATGAAGCCCAGGAACTTGCCAGAATTAACTCCGAAGGCACATTTAGTTGGATTGAGCTTCATCTGGTACTTCCGGAGCGTTGCAAAACTTTTCGTAAGGTCCTCGACATGATGGTGTGCCTCCTTGCTCTTCACCAGCATATCATCAACATAGACCTCCATGTTCCGACCGATTTGCTCCTTGAAGATTTTGTTGACTAGCCTTTGGTAGGTGGCACCTACATTTTTCAGACCAAAAGGCATAACTCAGTAGCAATAGATACCTCGATCGGTGATGAAGGCCGTCTTTTCCTCATCTTCGGGCACCATTCGGATTTGGTTGTACCCTGAGTAGGCATCCATGAAGGTCAGCATCTGATGGCTTGATGTTGCATCTACGAGTTGGTCAATCCGAGGGAGAGGGAAACTATCCTTCGGGCAAGCTTTATTGAGGTCGGTGAAGTCGATGCAGATCCTCCACTTGCCATTTGACTTTTTTACCATGACAACATTTTCCAACCAGTTGGAGTAATTGACCTCCTGGATAAAGTTGGCTTTGATGAGCTTGTCCACTTCTTCCTCGATAGCTTTCTGACGCTCGGGGGCAAAGCTTCTTTTCTTCTGTTTGACTGGTCGAAACATCTCGTCCACGCTGAGGTGATGGACTAAGACATCTGGATTGATCCCTGGCATATCTGAGGCAGACCAGGCGAACACATCGGCATTCTCCAGAAGGAAATTGATTAAGTCTTGTCGAAGCTTTTCCTTTAGCTGTGACCCGATCTTTATGGTTCGGTCGGGCCGAGCTTCATCCAGCAGCACCTCCTCCAGTTCCTCGGCTGGTTCTTGCTGCTCAGCGAAGTCTTCACGAGCATCTAGCCCATCCACCTTGGGCTTCCTGGACTGCAAGTCGGTGATAAAGCAATACCGAGCAATAATCTGACTATCCCGAATAACCCCTACTATCCATTTAGTGGGGAATTTTATGGCAAAATAGGGAATAGAAATGATGGACTTGAGGGATATCTGTCCTGGCCTGCCGAGGATGGCATTGTAAGGGGATCGCAGCTTAGTCACGAGGAAATCCATGAGTGTGGTAGCCGCACTAGGCTAGGTGCCGGCTTGGACCGTCAGAGTAATGACTCCCTCGGGGATTATAGAGTCGCTCGTGAAACCCACCAGAGTTGATTCCATGGCTCGAAGGTTTTCCACCTGGAGTTTCAGTCTCACAAAGGCATCGAAGTACAAAACATTAATGGAGCTTCCACTATCAACAAGGATCCGACTTATATCATAATTTTTAGATTGAGAGATACAACCAACGCATCGCCGTGGGGGTACTGTATCTCCCGCAGGTCTTCATCAGAGAAAGCAAGCTCGTCGACTTGAGCCTTCTTTGATAGATTTTCTTCCTCACTCGGCCCAGACGATGGAGAGTCGATCACCGCTATCATGTTGACATGGTGAATGACCGGGGGATTCGGCGGAGGAAGCTAGCGAGGTTCAGGTTGACGACCTCCCTCATTCGTTGGCTCAGGTGGCCCTATGAATCGGTCTAATCTGCCCCGCCGGATTAGACACTCGATTTCATTCCGGAGCTGCCAACACTCTTTGGTATCATGCCCGTGGTCTCGGTGGAAGTGGAAGTACTTGGTCATGTCCCTCCGGACCCCGTTACCTTGGAGGGGAGGAGGCCGAGGAATCTGGCGTTTGATCTCCATCAAAATCTACGCCCTCGGTGCAGTGAGAGGGGTATAGCGGTTGAACCTTCGAGCTGGACTTCGGGTCCGGTCTCTCGTGGCGGAGGGGCTCCATGGCGGCGAGGCAGGCTTGCACAACGGTAGGCTTGATGCTTGTGGGGTTTTTCACCTCCTTATTCTTCTGCTGCTCGAATCGGGCCGACCTTCTCGACTCCTCGACTCTGGCGTACTTGTCTGCCAGAGACATCATGTCCGAAAGGCTCTTAGGATAGTTGACCTTCAGGGCCAAATAAAAGTCTCCTACCTTTGATATCCCTCCGGCCAAGGCAGACATGGCCACCTCATGATTGAGGTGGTCGACTTCTAGCAGAGCCGTGTTGAAATGGCCGAGGTAGTTCTTCAGGGATTCCCCCTCTCTCTGCTTCACTTCCGAGAGGGAATTAGATCTCCATCGGTGACGACGGCTGCTGACAAATTGGCTGATAAACAGATAGCTCAACTCGTCAAAAGAATCAATAGAACCTGGCTTTAGACTGTTGAACCAGGTTCGAGCAGACCCTCTAAGGGTAGAGGGGAAAGCATGGCATAGGATCGCATCTGACGCTCCATGGAACATCATGATGGACTTGAAGCTGCAGAGGTAGTCATCGGGATCAGTAGATCCATGGTAGGGCTCAATGTTAGGGAGCTTGACATGAGGGGGAATCACTTCCCTCATGATCCTCTCGATGAAGGGGATGCCTGATCCATCTTCGACTGGGACGGAGGAGCCTGCCTGACGGCGTCTAACTCCTATCACCATTCCTGTCACATCTCCTGCATCTGCTACCTGATTCCCTCATCCAGATTGATAGGAGGGATCAGGCGATAGGATGGCGGCAGCGGTGTCGAATCTTGGGAGGACACTGGGGAGTAGGAGCGAGCTCGACGGGATCTGAGCGGCTCCCTCCTCTGGCCTGGTGGGGCATTGGCTTTGCCCCTGCAGGTCGGTGAAGGCAATCCGCTGCCCCGAGCGGATTAGAGGGAAGAGTTACTGGAGGAATGGGGGTGGCCTCCTCTTCATGAAGTGGCGGAACAGGAGCCACCGGGTGGGGAACCCTTTGAGCTCCTTGAACGAGCTGAGTCAAGGCTTGGACCTGCTGAACCAGAGCGGTGAACTGGTCCAGGGTCACCGCCGGAGTCGACGGTGAAGGGGTTTCAGCTGGTGGCGGTAGCGATGGCTCTGCGCCGTTAGTTGGATCAGGCCTTTGAGATGCATCCTGGCCCTAAGCCTCAGAGGTGGCTCTCTTTTGGTTGGCCATTAGAGGATTTTTCTTTCGATATGGATCCTTGTCTCCTAGAATACAAGTTTACGGGACTTGGGGCCCTTCCTCTAGCGCCAATCTGTTGC
>UESW01003049.1:0-26170 GCA_900491605.1 Calamus simplicifolius | reverse complement strand
TCGAATCGGGCTCGACTCCTGGCCGAGACCTGCAAAACAGTCCTTGAGCAGAGGGTAGTTTGGGGTGCCTCTGTGGAAGACCCTCCAATGCCCAAGTCAGTGGAGATTCACAGCAAGCAGACAATGAGGAGAAGGATCCCTGAGGAAGAGTTCCTCTAAGGGTGATGCTAGGAGCTCTGTCTGAGCTCTAATGGAGTGTGAGTGAGTGAAAGAGAGGTGTCTTAAGTGTGCAGAATGCCGTACCTGAGGGGATCTAAGGCTGTGATATTTATAGGTGATCACCTGATTCCTTGGACATATCACAGAGGGTCTGAAAGTTGTTGGGATTTGAAACTGATTCGAATCAGGCTATTACATGGCCGGTAGGATCCATATCGGTTGGTTAGAGGATCAACGGCCAGGAAGAGCGGATTCGAATCAGGATACAGGGAGGTAGGATCCGTATCCAGTTGGTTAGAGGATCAATGACCAGGAAGAGCGGATTCGAATCAGGCTGTTACAAGGACCGGTTGGATCCATATCCGATTGGTTAGGATCAACGGCCAGGAAGAGCGACGATGCCTCAAGATTTAGCGACTACATAGGCTCTAAGCTATTTCTAGTAGCGTAGGCATGATTCCTATTTGAAATCTTGTTAATTTAAGTGTATTCCGCAGAGGCGCTTGAGTACCTCGGTCGGGCCGAGGTATAGAAGATGGCTGAATCTGCCGAAGTATGATGAGACTCAATTTACCAAGGTATGGGATAGTTCGGCCTTCTTGAGACACAGAATGGCTCGGCTATCCGAGTATAAAAGGTCCGGCCTACCGAAGCGCGGGATGGTTCGGTGGCGATAGCTCGGCCTGTGGGGGTATGATAATAGCTCGATCAGCTGAGGTATAATAATAGTTCGGCCAACTAATAGCTCGATCAGCCGAGGTATAATATAGTTCGGCCAAATAAGAGCTCGATCAGCCGGTATAATAATAGCGTCAATAGCTCGATCAGCGGTATAATAATAGCTCGGCCAACTGTTACACGAAAGCTGTTTGGAGGGGGTAGCCTACTCATTACTGCCTTTCGGATCTGACAGCTATGTGACAGGGTGTATGGGCTAGCCTTAGCTCGATGTCTTGGATTGTATGAACATTAATGCAATGATATTTTTATCCCTCATCACATGCCCCCCACTCCCTAGTCTGAAGTGTAACTTTAGATTTAGGGAGTAGAGTCTAGAATAATTCTACCCAGAAGGATTTGAAAAGGCGCTATGATGGCTCCAAAACTGATGGGCCATCAATTCGCTATCATTATTTGCTGTTGCACGAAGAGAAAACTCTTCGAATTCTGTAAGCGGCGATTGGGGGAGTCTCGTGTGGCAGGGTCGTTTACGACACCCATTGCAGGAGCCTTAACGCTTAAGGCAACTTTCCGAAGCACTGTTTAAAGGGGAGAAAGGAGGCCAGGGCGGCGTCCTTCCCGCAATAATCTTTCGTTCCTTCCATAGAGACCCTTCTCTTTTCTCTCTTTCTCTTTCCACAGATTTGCTTGTGTTTCGCTCCTTGGCAGGAGAACATGAAGGGCCCAAACGATGTGGTTTCGGAGATAACTTTGGCGGATCTGGAATGGATACGCCGCTTCTAGAGTTCCTCAGGATGTCATCCTGTGGCTCCCGAAGGCCGATGATAGGGTAACATCGGAGCCAGGAGCTGGAGTGTTCGCTACGAAAAGCTTGAGGGCAGGCCTTAGGTTCTTCTTCATCCGCGGGTGCAGAGGTGATGAGGTTTTATAACATATGTCCCACCATGGTAGCTCCAAATAGTTGGCGCAATCTTATCGGATTTATCTCGTTGTGCAGCCGTGTTAGGGGTAACTACAACCCTTCCAATATTCTGGGTATGCTACAACTTAGTTTCTAGGAGGGCCTCTGAATGGCCTTACATTGGCCCCTGGAAATCTTTTAAGATGATCACAATAATCCGTCGTCGATAAAAGAGTGGAAGTCCCGATTTTTTATGGTTGAAGGGAATATCGGCTCGGATTTTCCTCGGGTGTGGGAGCGTTATGTGAAGGATCCAGAGCACCCAGAGTTATCCGAGCGGGAGAAGAAGGATTAATCACCTTGCAGCAGTCGAGTACTTCCGGCCAGCGCCCTTCTATTAGAGGACGCCCTTTTTGCTACTGGATTGAGTCCTATCAACCCTCGTGGTAAGCCTTATTTTGCAATCAATGTGCTAAGGTAATTTTAATTTTGATTTTTGCACGATTTAATCGATGAATCGCATTGTGCCCGCAGCTGAAAGGTCCGCATTTGTAGGCCAAATAAGGGAGGAACTGGGCAAACGCCACAGGAGATCCAGTTCCAGTGATAAGCACAGGGCCGAGAAGAGGTCCCGCCACTCTGGCTCCCATTCTAGGGGGCCTAGGAAGGATGGCGCTGGCCGCCATCCCTCATCGCCGTGGGACGAAAGTGTTGAAGTACCGACGGTGATTTACGAACCTTCGATGCCAGAGGAAGGTCTGTTATTGGGGGGAGATCAGGCTGCCGAGGGGATTCTAGAGGAGGCTATCAGAGTCTCTCCCCCACAATAGTTGTTTTGTCAGATGATGGCGAGGGAGTAGCGCCAGCTCATTCGGTGGTCCCCGTGGTCGGGGTTGCTCGGTCTTCTCTATTGGAGGCCGGCAGTCCTGAAATGTCACAGGTAGACATGGGAAAGATCCTACTTCAATCGAGGTGGGAGAAATAGTTGTGGCTGCCGAAGCTCAGTCTGGGCTACCCATTGGAGAGTTGGCAGAGACCGAAGGGGAAATCGAACCGGTTGAACCGGTGATTGAGCTTCGCAGAACGTCTCCATCGGAAGGCCCTCTACTGAAGCACTGGAGGCCCCAAGAGAAACTGAGGCTCTAGTGGAGTCCGCCGAGGGCGAAGAAATGTTTGAAGAGGAAGGGGGATCGCCGAGCGAAGGGAATGTCCAAGTTGGGGCTCCCCTCGTCGGAGCTAAAGCACCCGAGGCTCCTCAATGAGGGCCTTGGTGGAGGAGGTTAGCCGGATGATGGCTCCAGAGGCCGCAACTTCCCAGATCAACCCTTCGGGAGTGGACTTTCTCTCACATGACCCGAAGGTGGATGACATGTTCATGCCTTAATGCGGTCTATGTTCCATAGGGGAGAGAGTTCCTCGGCGGGAGGATATGATCCGGTGGATCTCATTGATGTGGCCTTCAGGTATACTGCGGTGCGAATGAAACCTTCCTCCTCACCGAGATCGATAACCTCGCCTCATGAAGATTGCCTCGGATTATGCTTCTCGAGTAAGTCGTTATACCGAAACAAAGGTTTTAGTCGTTAGTTCGGTCGCGTTTTCTCACATGCAATTTTTTCGCAGAATGCTTTGATTATGAGGGCGTTAAAATGGCGTTTGCACTTGGCCATCGGAGCTTGGGCTCAAGCCCGGAGAGAAATCGATTGCCTCAAGGAGAGGGTGGACTCGACAACCACTCTTTCCTGATCCTTGGCGACCTCCCAAAAGGAGCTTGAGAGGATGGGTAAGTCTCTTTCGGCTGCAAGAGAGAGGGCCTCTCAGCTTCCTGTACAGGTCAATAGCTTCAGGGCTTCGCGAGCAATCAGACAAGGCTCGCTTGGAGTTGTCGGAATTCAATCTCAGCACGCCGAGGAGATAAATGATATGCGGAAATGCTTCGACGATAGGTGGAATGAGATGAGGGCTAGGGTGGATAAAAGGCTTGCTGATGAAGAACGTAGGTTTTGGAGGCTGCAGGAACAAATTGCTGACTTAAGCAAGAAATTGGGCGACAGTGAAGATCGGGTTAAATGGCAGCAAGGTCAAATTGCTAAGTTGATTGCTGACCTTGCCCAGTCTTGCCTAGAGAATGAGGGTAAACAATCGCGGATTAATAGTCTTAAGATTAGGCTCCAGCATGTGGAGACGGACAAGTCAAAGGCTCTCGATGAGGTTCATGGGTTGAATGCGAAAATGACTCAACGGGAGGAAGAGGTATGTTCTCCTACTATTTTCATTCTGGCTTTCGACTTTTGCCTTACTGGCCCTTTGCCTGTAGGTGAGCAAAATGGGGCTTGAGTTTCAGGAGCAGCTGAGGACCTTCGGAGAGGAAATGGCCTCAAGCCACCGAAGGAACTCCGAACTAGAGAAGCAATTGGCCGAAGAAAACGCACGGACCTCCTTGGCGTGGAGGAATACAAAAACTCTGCTCAATTTATCGAGGAGCATAGGGCGGCCTGTGCCGATGCGTTTCAGTTCGGCGAGGAGGAGACGAGCTAAAATCTCTCAGGCCTATCCCGAGTTGGACTTGTCTTTTCTAGAAGCCGAGCATTACGAGACTCGTACCCCGGGGACTGAGGAAACCGAGTATGAGGAGATCTCAGATGTTGATCTCGAGGCTATTTTGGGCGTTGATGCGGTTGCCGAGGTATCTCAAAGAAGCACTTTTGAAGAGGGCGAACCAGTCATGCCTCCCCAGATGCTGTTGTAGGAGAGCTGGGTTGACCCTAAACCTTGATTTTCCAGGGCTATCATATGTATTTTCTGCTTCTTTTCTTTTGTAGTTCGATCAATAATCAATAAATGAACCTTTTGTTTTCACCTTGTTGCCTTGGCTGTCGTCTTTTCTTAAGCAATTGATTATGTGTGTTCGATTTTCCCTTCTGCCTACAACAACCCGTATCCCACAACTAGGTTTCCTTTAGCATCTTTTAATCAGGCGCCCTACTCAGCCGACTCTGGGCTGAATTTTGCCGAGGAATGTCCTTTCGGGCTTATTCGAAATAGCTCATCCTAATAGGAGTTGGGATAACTCGGCTATGGTCGAGGTAAAGTAAATGATTTGCCAAGCTGAAGAAAAGGTGCCTCGGGCCGAGGTTCCCTAGTCCGAAGCGCAGGTTCGGGCGTAGGGAATATAGCTCCAGTGACATGATCCGAACGAAGGGAGTTTGGTCCCGAGAAAGGGGGCGCATCCCGAGCGCCTCAATGTTATTAATGATCCTCTTCGATGAGGGGGCAGAACTCTTCGTTTCCCGATGCCTACTAGGCAGTGACACGTGGGTGTTTCGCGGTAATAGTGTTGGAATTGATGGCTCGGGCGATCGGGATACCCGCCAGGAGTAGTTTAAAAATGGATGGGGGAATGCCATCGTTAATCACCTTTTCAGCTGAGCTCCCAAAATTTTTGGATACTTAGATGGCTTCTGGAGGCGAGGGGCGATCGACTGAAGCACCAAGCAGCGGCGTCAATGGCCGTGGGGGCCCTATAGGAGCTGCACTACGGTAACGTCGATGGGGAGGTCTTGGCATCACTGTTCGTAGACCGCGAGCGACTTTAGAGGGCGGCCGAGCAATACCTGGCTGTTTCCATAGAGAGAGAACGAGCTCCTTCGTTGGGCCAACAGCAGCTGGAGGGGCAAGTAGCATCCCTCCAGCGACAGATTGCCGAGTTAGCTCTGCGGCGTGGGGGGAGCTCGGCATCGCCCGGAGAAGATCAAGCCCCAGTGAGGGCTCATGTTTTTTTTACAATGAATGGAATAGAGACTTTCAGCAACCTTTGTATTTGGTGCTACCTTGAAACGTTCGTTCTCGTTATGTCAGATACATGAACAAGACATTCCTTGAGGGATCTTTGGAGATCCTGGCAGACTAGGGTATTGCGTCCCCGTTTTAGTTGGGGCAAGGGTAGATATCTTAGCTCGGACTGAGGCATAAGATAACGTTCAGTTATACTGAATGAAAAGGAGATACCTCGGTTTATTCCAAGTATGGAGGCAATCTCGGCCTAGGCTGAAGAGATTGAGGAGATAGAGGCCAAGGAGGCCGAGGTATAGCCGATGGCTCGGCTTCGTTGAAGTTTGAGGGAGCCATTCGGGCATGACGAGGCCTTGGGAAGCTGCTCAAGCCATGATAAGGCTTTAAGAACCATGGAGTGTATTCCTGGTGATGCCATGGCACGGGGAATCTCACTCAGCCCTGCCGAAGTTTGCATACTGTTTGAAGATCACTCAGTTCGGCCGGGGCTTGCGAGCTGCCCGAATCCGACCGAGGTTTATGAGATAAGTAAGATACTTCAGCCAGCAATAGAGCGTCTTGGTTCAGCTCTGTCCGAAGAAAGAGGTCGCTTCTTTTTTCGACCAAGGTGATGGAAGAGGCTTATGACTTGTCAGAGAACGCCTCGTTTTCTTTCTTGAGCATTTAATTCTTTGGCCATTTCCAATGCAGGGTTATTTTGCGCACAAGCCAAGCAATCGATCGTTATTGGACGACATTGCTTTCATCAGAGGATTCCCCATATCTGTTCATTCTCGAGGATTTGTGGGTGATTCGGGGCATTTAAGGCTCTCGATTCAGGATTAGAAAAAGATTTTCTACCTTCTGCCCGTGACCGGAAAATGCGCTTAGTGCGCCTCGAGACGCGATTTCTCACTTTCCTGGATGTCGCGTGGCCTCATGGGCTTCGGCTCTGGCCGAGGCTTCCAAGGATATGTACTTCGGCTTTGGCTGAGGCTTTCATTCATAAGAGATGCACTCTGGCTCTGATCAAGGCTTATGCACTTCGGCTCTGGCCGGGGCTTATAACTTCGGCTCTGGCCAGGGCTTGTAAGCTGCCCGAATCCGGCCGAAGTTTTTTCGCCCTTTGGTCCAACCGGGGCTTGTAAGCTGCCGATCGATCGAAGTTTCTTCACCCTTTGGTCCGGCCGGGGCTTGTAAGCTGCCCGAATCTGACCGAAGTTTCTTCCTTTGGTCCAGCCGGGGCTTGTAAGTTGCCCGAATCCGGCCGAAGGCTTGGAGATCACTTGGCCCCCAGCCGTACTGGGGTACTCGGCCATACCGAGTCTTTGTTGAATAGGACTCGGCCCAACCGAGGTACGGAGATTTTCTGTTCAAGGAGATAGCTCGGTTGTGCCGAGAATTGGTAAGTGGCATCTGTTTTTCATTATGACTTTTCCGAGAAGTGATTGTAGCGACCATGCCATGAATCATAGAAGCAATATGCCAACACAGTTAATGGGGCGGGTCTATAGAAGGTGTACTCTACTGATGATATATGCGGAGGTTGTCTGAATTCCACGTCAGGGGAATGGATTTCCCATCTAGATCCTTAAGCTTGTAGGTACCGGGCCCAATGACTTCCACTACTTGATAGGGGCCTTCCCAGTTCGGAGACAGCTTTTCTTGTTCCATTGGTTTGGAGACAGACGCCTTTCGAAGGACAAGATCATCGGGCGAGAAAGATTTCTCTTGACTCTGGAGGCATGATAGCAAGCCACTCTCTGCTGGTAGGCAGCTACTCTGATCCGCGCTTTCTCTCTGATCTCCTCCAATAGGTCGAGGTTGGCCCAGAGTTGCTCGTCATTATACTCCTCCGAATAACCTTCTACGCGAGGGGAAGGGAGCCCAACCTCTACAGGAATAATAGCTTTCATGCCGAAGGTCATTTTGAAAGGAGTTTGGCCCGTGGGCGTCCTCTCGGTGGTTCAGTAAGCCCATAGCACGTGGTGGAGCTTTTCCACCCACTTGTCTTGTGCTCGATTAAGACGAGCCTTGATTCCCTGCAAGAGGGTTTGGTTGGTTACCTCGGCTTCTCCATTAGCTTGGGGATGTCCCACCGATGTAAGGCGATGAACGATGCCATGATCCTCGCAGAATTTTCAAAACTTGGGATTATCAAATTGCTTCCCATTGTCGGTGATGATTGTGTGGGGAAGACCGAACCGACAAATGATGGACCTCCAGACAAAATCTTTAGCCTGAGCCTCGATGATCTGGGCGACTGCTTCGGCTTCAACCCATTTGGTGAAGTAATCAATCACAACAAATAAGAACTTCCTTTATCCCGTTGCAAGGGAAAAAGGACCGAGGATATCCATTTCCCACTTGGCGAAGGGCCAGGGGGATGATAGCGGTCAAGTGAGTAGAAGGGAGTCTTTGGATGTTAGAATATCGTTGACATGAATCGCAGGCTCGGACAAGGTCGTTGGCATCTTTTTGCATAGTCGGCCAATAGTATCCTTGGCGAAGTATCTTATGGCACAAAGCTCTGCCGCCAAGGTGGTGCCGCATATGCCTTCATGAACCTCCTGAAGAGCATAATCAGCCTCCGAAGGTCGGAGGCATTTAAGCAGGAGGCATAGAGAAGGATCGTTTGTATAGCCGAACGTCAATCAAGACATAATGGGAGGGTTGCATCTTCAGTTTCCTTGCTTCTTTTCGGTCGGCAGGTAGTAGCCCTTCTTTGAGATATTTATATATGGGATCCGCCCAAGATGGCTCGGTGTCGACTTGCATCGCCTGATCAAAATCAGCAATACTAGATTTCTCCAGGACCTTCAAATGAAATTTTGCTCAAGGTCCATTGAGTCTGCAGTCGCTAGGCGAGATAAGAGGTCAGCGCGTGCATTTTCTGCCCTTGGTATCTGAATAATTTCAAATTCAGTGAAATGAGATAACAAATCACACACCTTTTGCAAATACCAAATATTCGGCTCTCGGGCTTCGAATTCTCCTTGTACTTGGCCTGCCACTAATTGGGAGTCAGTGCAAGTGTTTATCTTCTCGACTTTGAGCTCCTGAACGATGCGGAGTCCGGCAATTAGGGCCTCGTACTCTGCTTCATTGTTGGAAGTTGGGAAGAAGAAACGGATGCCGTACTCAAACGTCGCTCCTTTTGGACTAGTGATGACAAGACCCGCTCCAGAGCCGCTCGCACTGGAGGATCCGTCGGCGTGAAGTAACCACAAAGCGTTGAGCTTTGGTTGCTTGGGGGAACCTGAGGTAGAGTCATCCTCGGGTAAGGTGCACTCCAGGAGGAAATCTGCCAGGACTTGGGCTTTAATGGCTGGACGAGGATAATATTTAATGTCGTGCTCGCTCAGCTCCACATCCCACTTGGTCATCCTTCCCAAGGCCTTCGGGCGATGGATGATAGATCTGATAGGTTGGTTGGTCAGAACCGCTACGGTATGCACCTAGAAATATGGCCGCAGCTTCCGGACTGATGTCACCAGGGCCAAGACCACCTTCTCGGCCCGGGTATACCTTGTCTCAGCATCCTGAGCAATTTGCTGACATAATAGATCGGCCTCTGAATCTTGTTATCCTCCTTGACCAGCACTGAGCCGATGGCACTCTCAGAAACCACTGAATATAAGCTCAGCATTTCTCCTTGCTTCAAACTACTAAGGAGAGGTGGTGAGCCGAGGTATCTTTTAAGATCTTCGAAGGACTTCTGGCAATCCGATGTCCATTGGAAATTCTTCGCCGACCGAAGAGCTTTGAAGAAGGGGAGGCATTTCTGGTCGATCGAGCAATGAAGCGGCTGAGGGCCGCTATCCTCCCAGTGAGACGCTGCACTTCCTTGACCGACACCAGAGGGATTATTTGCCGCAGGGCTTGGATCTTTGGGGGTTCGCTTTAATTCCCCGCTGTGAAACCATGAAGCCCAGGAACTTGCCGGAATTAACTCCGAAGACACATTTAGTTGGATTGAGCTTCATTTGGTACTTCTGGAGCGTTGCGAAGCTTTCCGCAAGGTCCTCCACATGGTGGGGCGCCTCCTTGCTCTTCACCAACATATCATCAACATACACCTCCATGTTCCAGCCGATTTGCTCCTTGAAGATTTTGTTGACCAGCCTTTGGTAGGTGGCATCTGCATTTTTCAGACCAAAAGGCATAACTCGGTAGCAATAGATACCTTGGTCGGTGATGAAGGCTGTCTTTTCCTCATCTTTGGGTGCCATTCGGATTTGGTTGTACCCCGAATAGGCATCCATGAAAATCAGCATCTGATGGCCCGATGTCGCATCTACGAGTTGGTCAATCCGAGGAAGAGGAAAACTATCCTTCGGGTAAGCTTTATTGAGGTCGATAAAGTCGATGCAGATCCTCCACTTGCCATTTGACTTTTTCACCATGACGACACTTGCCAACCAGTCGAGGTAATTGACCTTCCGGATAAAGTTGGCTTTGATGAGCTTGTCCACCTCTTCCTCAATAGCTTTCCGACGCTCGAGGGAAAAGCTTCTTTCTTCTGTTTGACTGGTCAAAATGTCTCGTCCATGCTGATGTGATGGACTAAGACATCTGAACTAATCCCTGGCATATCTGAGGCAGACCAGGCGAACACATCAGCATTCTCCCGATGGAAATTGATAAAGTATTGCTGAAGCTTTCCCTTTAGCTGTGACCCAATCTTTATGGTTTGGTCAGACCAAGCTTCATCCAGCAGCACTTCCTCCAGCTCCTTAGCTGGTTCTCCTCGCTACTCAGCGAAGTCTTTACGAGCATCTAGCCCATCTACCTCGGGCTTTCTGGACTGCAAGTCGGCGATAAAGCAATGCCGAGCAATAATCTGGCTACCCTGAACAATCCCTACTCCCCATTCAGTGGGGAATTTCATGGCAGTTTGGATCTGGGTTCGAAGTGGTTCAATCCAGATTTCCAATAGAGCCTGTGAAAGTTTATTTATAAATTTTGAATTCGTAAATCACTTCGGATTGGAGCTCGGATAGGCCCAATGTGAAGTATGGTTCAAGAGCTACGAGTAGCTTCTTTCGGATTTGAATTTGGACTTCAAATGGAATTGATTGGATCAATGCTGTTAACATTAAGACATTTTAATTGATGAAATCTTACATGTACTTTCTGAGATTTCATATGTGATCATCCATTAGTTTGAACAGTCAACAGAGTTATTAATATATTAACGGGAGGATGCTCAAGGAACCGATCACTCCATGTTTCCTCTTAGGCTGGCTTGATTCCACGCATTGATTGAAGCCGTTCCACTTCTTTCGATGCGTTTGAGGGACGCATTGATGAGATGGCTGCAGACTTAATGCGGTGAAGGTATTCACGTAATGGCATTTAATTAAAGGGCTCTTACAAGCATTCATATTCAATGCCATATTTCATCAGGTAAAAACGTTATGGTGTGTATAAAATACGAAGCAAAAAGGGGAACAGAGCAGAGAAGAAAATTGACAGAGATCTTTCTGTGAAAAGCTGATCGTCTGTAATCACAGAAAGTCAGTAAGAAGTCCAATCAAGAAGAGATTGTCTCTTCTTAGGGAGAAGAGTTCTACTTCCATTGTTCTAGGATTCCGCCTCCTGTCTACATACATCAGGCGTGCGTGTGATATAGAGGAGCGGCGCGTGCGGCTCTTGCAAGGCACGAAGAGGAACTTCTCTCTACAGATCGGATCTGCTACGTTCGTCATCTACAGCTTCCGCATTGAGAGGTATTGTTTTAAACTTATTTTAGATACTCTTAAATTTTTTGAAGGGAAAACTTGCTTTTCCTATGCACAGGATCTCAAGGTGGAAAGCATGTATTACAATTTTAATATTCACATTGAATATAAATCTCAAGGTGGAACTGGTAATGACTCAGTCATAAGAATAAGGGAAAAGACTTTATATATCGCATCCAGTACAGCAAGTCCTATATGAGCTGCACCGTCCCTTTTTATTGGTCCATATACATACAATATCCATTAAAAAATGTTAAAATAGCTTTACAACATAGAAAAAAATTATGATACCCCAGTTTTAAACTTACGACACCGTAGTTATAAAATTAAGATACCCATTCAGAAAGTAAAAAAAATTATGACACCCAGTTGTAAACTTACGATACCATAGCTATAAAATTACGACACCCGTTCAGAAAACGTGTCTATACATAAATTTCAAAAAAAAGCTGAACAGGTATTAATGCATGTCATATCAAAATTTAAGATGACACCACAGTTTTAAATTTACGATACCGTAATTATAAAATTAAGACACCCATTAATAAAGTCAAAAAAATTTACGATATTCCAGTTGTAAGTTTATGACCCACTCAGAAAATCTGTACACAAATTTAAAAAAAAAGTTAATGGATATTAATGCACGTCAGACAACTTTTTCTTTTTTGAATTTGTGTACAGATACGTTTTCTGATGTGTGTCGTAATTTTATAACTACGGTGTCGTAAATTTACAATTGGGATGTCGTAATTTTTTTTTGCTTTCTGAATGAGTGTCTTAATTTTATAACAACGGTGTCGTAAGTTTTAAACTAGGGTATCGTAATTTTTTTTTACTTTTTGAACGGGTGTCTTAATTTCATAACTACGGTGCCGTAAGTTTAAAACTGGGATGTCGTAATTTTTTCTTCGAAATATCATAAAGCTATTTTAATATTTTTTAATGAATGTTGTATGCAGGTGGATCAATAAAAAGGTATGGTGTAGTTCATATACAAGTTACTGCACCGAATGCAGTGTACAAAAACTTTTCTTGAGAATAAGAGACTTTGGGTTGACCACAAGTAAACGCAACAACTCTGTAACCGTTGGGCTTACGTTCTTCGTAAGAAAATGGGCTGGCGCCCATGATAAGGTGCAAATGCGATTTCTTCAGTATTAGCTCGTCTCAAATTTCATGGAGCATTGAGTACGTTCTTGAGGTAGACAAAAGCTTCTAAGCCAGCTTCTAACACACGAGCACTACAGGAATCGGCTTCGTCTCGACTGTATATTTAAGCCAGGGAATTAATTGTTTGTGAATGCCATGTTAATTATATGCTCTAATTAATTGAAGCAGCTCTGATTTGATTGCATGGAATTCCCGCATCAGGAGCCAACTGCAGTTCCAATCTCTGATTAGTCGCTTCAGGTGGACCATCGTTTGAATTAACGGGGCCAAATTCCGACAATATGAGTTATTCCCGATTGGTATTTCGCTTATTCGATTTTAATAAAAGATAAAAAATGCTATTCCAGAGTTGCTGCATGCATAGTGATGGAGCCAGTTGACCCCATGAAGAATAAAAAAATTTTTGGACGGCCCCAATGGCCGACGGCTCCAAGACCGACGGCCCCAAAGCCCGACACCTCCAAGACCGACGGCCCCAAAAGCCGACGGCTCCAAGACCGACGGCCCCAAAGGCCGACGGCTCCATGGCCAACGGCTCCATGACCGACGGCTCCAAGACCGACGGCCCTAAAGGCCGACACCTCAATGGCCGACGGTTTCATGACTGACGCCTCCAAGGCCGACGGCTCCATGACCGACGGCTCCAAGATCGACGGCTCCATGGCCGACGGCTCCATGACCGACGGCTCCAAGACCGACGGCCCCAAAGGCCGACACCTCAATGGCCGACGGCTCCATGACCGACGGCTCCAAGATCGACGGCCCCAAAGGCCGACACCTCAATGGCCGATGGCCCCAAAGGCCAACGGCTCCAAGACCAACGGCCCCAAAGGCCGACGGCTCCATGACCGACGGCCCAAGACCGGCAGCTCCAAGACCGGCACCTCCAAGACCGACGGCCCCAAAGGCCAACGGCTCCAAGACCAACGGCCCCAAAGGCCGACGTCTCCATGGCCGACACCTCCAAGACCGACGGCTCCAAGACCGACGGCCCAAAGGCCGACAGCTCCATTGGGTCAAAGAACACGTGAGCCAATTCCTTGGCAATTGGGCTTGACATGGCTTACCCCGACTCCCGCGTCGGCCATGTGTTAGCCCAGATGGCAACCCAAGAGGGGGGGTGAATTGGGTTCTTAAAAATTTAAGACTTTTTGAAATGTTTTAAATAAATTTACTCAAGATGTGCAAGTGAGAGAAATTAACTTAAGCAATGCACAAACAGAAATATAAGAGAGATAGAGTGAGAGACAAATGAGCACGGCAAACACAAGGTTTTATAGTGGTTCGGCGCAACCAGCACCTACGTCCACTCCCAAGATTCACTTGGGTCCACACTATAATCTCCCTAGATTACAGCCGAGTTGTTTTACAAGCTCACAACTCAAACTTGTTGTTTTTCCGGGATCACAACGAACCCAGCCGGTTTTACACGGGCTTACCAGCAAAAAACCCAACTCGTTGTTTTAACGGGGTCACAACGAACCCAAACGTAAGCTATCCCAAGCTTACAACGAGGTACAACTACCTCCACTGATTCAATCCACTTTGAATCAGTACCCAAGAAAATAAATCAGAGTTTTAAATACAAACAGCTCCTCTAGAGCAGAATAATCAAAATAAAGCTTAGGTTTAGAAAAGCCTGATAAAATGAGCTTGATTGCAGGCTTGGGTAGTTTGCTTCTCTTCTCCAACTCCTTTGAAGTGTGGAAACAGGCCTCAGCACAGATTCTCCTAGCTTTGGGGCTTTTGGATGTTGGTTGAAGCTTTTCTTCTTTTCTTTCTAGGTTGGAAGATCTTGATTTGCTCTTGGTTGCTTTGGGATCTCCTATTGAACTTTTTGTAGATTGAAGCTCAGGAGCACACGAATCTCTCTCTTTGATTTCACTCCTTTTGAATCTCTTTTCTTGACTCAAATGATTTTTCCAAATGAAGCTCTGTTTTTCCCTCTTTTTGAAAGATATTCTTTTCTCTCTTTTTGATATCTCTATTGATTATTTGATTTGAAAAAGCTCCTCTATTTATAGATTCTGCAAGAATATAGCCGTTAGAGACAAAGAAAAATAGCCGTTAATCAAAAACTAACCGTTGGAGCTGAGTTGGCATCCGTAAAAATTTTGCCCAGATTTGCTGGAGTCGACTCATGCTTTTCCCGAGTCGGCTCGAGCTCATCTTACCAAAAATAGAAATGTTTATAAAGGTTAGGGGTCGACTCACCAAAAGTAAAGTGTCGACTCCTGAAAGTCGGGAGTCGACTCATGAAACGTTGGGGTCGACTCGCGAAGTGCTCAGAAAAATACTCTTCTGGTGTCTGAGCGGAGTCGACTCGCACAGTCAAGGAGTCGGCTCGACAGAATCAGGGGTCGACTCGACAAATTTCGTGGGTCGACTCGAGACAGATGCACATTTTGTACACTGAGCGGAGTCGACTCTGAAACTCAGGAGTCGGCTCCGGAACGTATCAAAAATCAAAAACTTTTCTGATTGACATTAAAATCGTTCCAGATTCATTTTAATTCATTGTTTTGACTTGAATTCAATAAAATTGACATTAAGAATTGATTCAAGAACAATTCCAAAAACTCATTGAATAAAACATGAATTATAAAATTTCTTTTTGAAAGTTTAAACATTGAGCTTAAAGTTACTTTCAAAATTGATTAAAGTCAAACTTTAACATTCTCATTGATTGTTCAAAATAAATTTATTGCTCATTTAAATAAACTCATTATATCTTTTAATGAACTCAATGGCTTTTAGTAATCATCAAAATCAAAAGGATTGGGTCATATGATTTTTCAATAATCTTCCAACAATCTCCCCCTTTTTGATGATGACAAAAACATTGAGTTTATGCATGATTGATTAGTGAATTTATTTTGTTTTCATAGTTAGGCTTAGGCTCCCCCTGAATGAGGTAGCTCCCCCTATGAAACTTAAATAAATATCCCATTGTTTATCTCATTAATTACTTTGATTTTCTTAAATGTATTTACAATCATAAAACTATAAAACTCTCCCCCTTTTTTGTTATCAACAAAAAGGTAGAGACGTATAAACATTCATTCAATCAAGATAAGATTTGACAATTTCATTCATTCATTGAAAGAAGGAAATACATTGAGTAATCAACATAGAGAATTCATTTCATCAAAAGGTCTAATACATCAAGATGTTTAATACAGTGATTTCAAAATGAAAGCATAACAAAAATTTTAGTACATAACAAGGATTGAAAATCTAATATCTCAGAAATGAGTTCTTACAATCCTAGTTAAATGATCTACTATGTTCTTCATTCCATCAGATTGAATTTTCACATAATCTTTGAGCCTCTCATCGACAAAGGTGCAAGCAGTCATAATCTTGTCTTGTAGCTCCGCATTGCACTTTGCATAAGTCTCTCCATCTCCGCATATATCTTTAAGTTCTTCAAAATATTTTTGAGATCACCACTTAAAGATACCGAAGAAGAGCTGAGAGTAGACTCCATCTTAGAGATACGATCATCCAATGAATAAAGAGTCTCCCTCAAATTCATGAACTTATTCTCAAATTCAGATTTAAGTTTTTCAGATTGATCATCAAATAGAACTTTGAGTTGCATTAGCTGTTGATCTGAGAAACCGCAGAAGATGTTGAAGCTTGATCAAAAGATGGAGCGGGGGCTGGAGCAGGGGCAGAAGTAGAAGGGCTCGGAGGTGCAGGTGAAGGATGTCTGACTGAAGGTCCTGCAGCCTCAACATCAGTAGCTCTTTCTTCTATCAGTCCTTTCCTCTCCCATTTTCCATTCTTCTTGATAAAACCCATTCTATGAATGGTGGCCAAGCTATAGAAGTCAGTATGTCAGATTCCTCATTGGCTCATTATCTGAAATCACAACTCCTTGGCTCAGAAAAATCTTTGTTAGAATCATTCCATAGGGCAGACTTGACTTTCTTTTTCCTCCACAGTCTGCAATGTACCACAGTATCATGCTGGGAAGGTTTATAGGTTTGCCTGACACAATGGCATCCATCACAAAGATATCTCTTTCCGATACATAGTCAAATCTTCCAGTCTTTGGAAAGAGTATCCTACTGCAAATATTATGTAATAATCTCAATTCTAATGAAAGCTGATTGGCAAAAACCTCTTCAAATCCGACTACATCCCGATTTAATAACCTGGCAAGCGCGGGACTACGGTCTTCTGAAGAAAAGGTGGCAGTGCCAGATAAAGGCAATCCAACAGTCTAGAAAGAACTTCAACAGTAACAGAGAGCCTATGTCCTCTCACATTGCTAACTAGGCCGTGATCTCCTCTAGACAGATTTTTGTAGAATTCCTTTACTAGTGAGGGATAGGTCGGGCAATCCAAGGAACATATTTTCTCCCATCCCATCTCAATTAGTTGTCTCCCAAGCAAAAATCCCTCAGCTTCAAATAGTTCAAAATCTACCTTTCTACCCGTTGTTATGATCCTATCCGCTAATCTATCTACCTGAGTAGAAGCAGCAGCAGGTGAAGCATTCGGAGTAGAAGAGGAAGATGAAGAATCAGAGCTGGGTGACGGCTCACGCACGGGACGCCTCACGGTTTTCCTAACGGCTCGCTTCCTCTTGACGCCGGCCGCACAGAGGTTGGATCCTCGTGTTTTGGGGGCCATTTGTCGATTGGAAGTGTCAATAAGGGATTCTAGGAAGTTTGGAAGGTTTGGAAGAGTTTTGGAGAGAGTATTTCGAAGGATTGAAAAGTTTGAAATGAACGGCGAGTCGACTCTGCCCTAGATAAATCAACCTGGGACCACTTCGAGTCGGCTCGCGCAAATCCAGGGGTCGACTCCGACAGACACAGAAAACTATCCCGACTTGGAGTCGACTCGCGCCGAAGAGGGGTCGACCCGAGAGTTTCAGTCGAAACCAGGAGTCGACTCCGATACGCACCGAGTCGGCTCCGAGACCATTTCAGAGCAAAAACAAGAATTTTCTGAAATGTCCGGAATTTGATCATGAAAATTGATAAAATAATCATTGAATATGAGTGGATCAATTAGATATGAATTCTAGATAAGATTTCCTTAAAGATCAAGGATTTGAAGGAATCTTAGATAAATTCTCCTTAGGGGTTTCAAATTCATTCTAAGGATCACAAATCCCTAACTCTCCTCTAAGATAACAGAATCTTTCTTCATTTAAAGGTTTAGTAAATATGTCAGCTAATTGTTCTTCAGTGTTAACATAATCAAGACATATTTCATTATTTGCTACATGTTCTCTTATAAAATGATATCTGATTTCTATGTGTTTAGTTCTTGAATGTTGAATTGGATTTTTGTTAGATTAATTGCACTTGTGTTATCACATCTTATGGGTGTCTTATCAAGTGTGATACCATAGTCTTCAAGTTGTCGCTTAATCCATAGGATTTGCGCACAGCAACTTCCAGCTGCTACATATTCAGCTTCAGTAGTTGATAATGCAACTGAATTTTGCTTTTTGCTAAACCATGAGATTAAGTTACTTCCTAAGAATTGGCATGCACCACTTGTGCTTTTTCTATCTAACTTACATCCGGCATAATCAGAATCTGAGTATGCAATTAAGTTTAATGTGGAGTCTCTAGAATACCATAAACCTACATTTTTTGTTCCATTTAGATATCTTAGTATTCTTTTAACAGCTATTAAGTGTGATTCTTTAGGTTCTGATTGAAATCTAGCACATAAACATACAGAAAACATAATATCTGGTCTACTTGCGGTTAAATAAAGAAGGGATCCGATAATACCTCGATAATACTTTTGATCAACCTTTTTACCTTCTTCATCTTTGTCCAGCTTGCATGAAGGACTCATTGGTGTTCCGAGGGGTTTCATTGATTCCATACCAAACTTCTTTAGTATTTCTCTTGTGTATTTTGTTTGGTTGATGAAGATTCCCTCTTTGCTTTGTTTGATCTGGAGTCCAAGGAAGAAGTTGAGTTCTCCCATCATGCTCATCTCGAATTCTCCCTGCATCAACTTGCAAATTCTTGACATAGAGAATCGTTAGTAGCACCAAAAATAATGTCATCAACGTATATTTGTACTACAAGTAAATCTTTACTTTTCTTTTCAAAAACAAAGTTTTATCAACATTTCCTCTTGTAAAATCATTTTCAATTAAAAATTTACTTAACCTATCATACCAAGCTCTAGGTGCTTGTTTCAAACCATATAAAGCTTTGTGCAATTTAAAAACGTGATTTGAAAATTCGTGATCTTCAAAACCTGGTGGTTGTTCTACATAAACTTCTTCATTTATAAAACCATTTAAAAATGCGCTTTTAACATCCATTTGAAATAAGTTAATGTTCATATGACATGCAAATGCAAGTAATAGCCTAATGGCTTCTAATCTAGCTACTGGTGCAAAGGTTTCATCAAAATCAATACCTTCCTCTTGATTATATCCTTTAGCAACCAATCTAGCTTTGTTTCTAATTACTATGCCATTTTCATCTAGTTTATTTCTAAAAATCCATTTTGATCCTATTACTGAATGATTTTTAGGTCTTTCAACTAAAGTCCATACATTATTTCTTGTAAATTGATTTAATTCTTCTTGCATTGCTAACATCCAATTATTATCTTTTTCAGCTTCTTCTATAGTTTTAGGTTCAATTTGTGATACAAATGCAAGATGATTACTAATATTTCTCATATATGATCTAGTTCTTATTCCTTGAGATGGATCACCTATAATCAATTCCTTGGGATGACTATGAGCATATCTCCAGTCTCTTGGAAGATCTATCATTATGATCAATATTGACATCATCGTCCTTATGTGAATCATCATCTTTAGCTTCTTGCTCATGATCAGAAGATACTTCAATATTAAGTTTTTCAAGATCTTTTTCAATTATGTTTGTATCTTCCTCATCATCAAGCTTTTCAGAACTAGATGCTAAAGACTCATCGAAAACTATATGAATGGATTCTTCAACTACTAAGGTTTTCTTGTTAAATACTCTATAAGCTTTACTAGTTGTTGAATATCCTAAAAGATTCCTTCATCAGATTTAGCATCAAATTTTCCTAAATTGTTTTTACCATTATTATGAATGAAACATTTACATCCAAATGCATGAAAGTATTTTATATTTGGTTTTCTTTCATTCCATAATTCATAAGGTGTTTTCTTTAAGATTGGTCTTATTAGGGCTCGATTTAAGATGTAGCATGCTGTGTTAATAGCTTCCGCCCAAAAGTACTTTGGTAGGTTACTTTCGCATAGCATGGTACGGGCCATGTCTTCTAGAGTCCTATTTTTCTTTCAACTACACCATTTTGCTGTGGAGTCCTAGGGGCTGAAAAATTATGATTAATTCCATTTTCAGTGCAGAAACTTTCAAATAAGTGATTTTCAAATTCTGTTCCATGATCACTTCTTAGAGATACTATGGTAGTGTTTTTCTCATTTGTGACTTTCTTGAAGAATTTCAGGAATATCGAGAAAGTCTCATCTTTGTGAGCTAAAAACATTACCCAAGTATATCTAGAATAATCATCTACAATCACTAGACCATATTTCTTTCCTCCTAGACTTGTGGTTCTAGTTGGTCCAAAAAGGTCCATGTGAAGTAGCTCTAAAGCCCTAGAAGTTGAAACAACATTTTTAGATTTGAAAGAACTTCTAGTTTGTTTTCCAAATTGACATGCATCACATATTTTATTATTTTCAAAATCTAGTTTAGGTAATCCTTTAACTAAATCCATTTTAATTAATTTTGAAATAAGGTGTGTGCTTGCATGACCTAATCTACGATGCCACAACCAACTAATTTCATTTATGTTAGCATTGTCAGCAATTAAGCAATGATCACTCAAAGATAATTTTTCTAGATCAACCAAGTAAACATTGCCATGTCTATAACCAGTAAATACAATGCTATCATCAATAGAATTAGTTACAGTGCATATAGAAGATTTAAATGAAACATTAAAGTTTTTATCACATAATTGGCTTATACTAATTAGATTATGCTTCAAACCATCAACATAAAGTACATTATCAATAAATGTAGATGGAGTTATACGAACTTTACCAAGGCCCATAATTTGACCTTTACCGTTATCGCCAAACGTAACAACTCCACCTTTCTTTTCTTCCAGGGTGATGAATTCATCTTTGTCACCCGTCATATGTCTTGAGCAGCCACTATCAAGGTACCACTTTTTCTTTGATCTTTTGGCTACAAGACATTCCTGCAACATAATTTAAACTTTATGTTTAGGTACCCAAGCTTTCTTGGGTCCTTCATGGTTAGCAGCAATAAAAATTGTTCCTTTCGGAACCCAAATTTTCTTAGCTTTAATATTTAACTTGTTGTTATTACTTAACGTTTTGCATTCAAAAGATTTATGACCTTTTTCATTACATTTAAAACAAGTTATATTACTTTGGTTGGCTTTTACAAAAATATTCTTTAATGATTTTTGTTTTCTTAATGTGTTATACCCTAAACCTGCTTTGTCAAAAACTGCTTTTTGACTATCTAGGATCATGTTAAGTTTAGTTGAACTTAGAGTGAATTTCTCAACAATGTCTTTATACTTTTTAACATCTTTCTTAAGAAAATCATTTTCATTAGAGATTGATTCTTTTTCTTTAATTAGATTTTCATTTTCAGATTTTAAAATCAATCTTATGAACACAATCATTCTTTCATTAAGAAGTTTTCCTTTTATCTTTTAATCTTTAACTACAAATTTAATTCATTTTTCTCTTTAATTAAATTTAAGTTTTCAGTTTTCAAAGATTTGTGTTTCTTTTTCAAAGATTTGAAATCAATCATAATTCATTGAAAGCTCAAACATTTCATCAAAAGTAAATTCATCATCGGGGGTTTCGGTACTTACCTCTTCGTTGTCGTCCGCCATGAAGCAAACATTTGCAACTTCTTTTTGTTCTTCTTCTTCGAAGAAGACTCTTCACTTCAGTCCAAGTTGCCATGTAGGCCTTTTTCTTTTTCTTGTAGGCCTTCTTAGTAAAGGACAGTCATATCTAAAATGCCCTGGCTTTTTACATTCATAACATACTAAGGGCTCTTTCTCTTTGTCCTTTTCCTTTTTCTTATCCTTTTCTTTTTCTCCTTCCATTTTTGCTCCAAATCTCTTTTTGTGGAAGGGCCTCCTTCTTTGCATAAACTTCTTGAATTTCCTTGCAAGGAGGGCTGTTCTCATCATCATCATCATCTTCATCATCGCTGCTGCTTCTTCCTTTTCCGCAGCTTGAGGGCGATGGTCTTCTTCTTTCTTGACTCATCCTCATTGACATGTTGTTTAACTTGAAGCTCATGAGTCATAGCGAACCAAGAAGCTCTTCCAATGGTAGGATGTTCAGATCTTTGGCTTCTTGTATGGCTGTCACCTTGGCTTCCCAAGTCCTTGGAAGTGACCTAAGAATTTTGCGAACAAGCTCAGATTAGTATAAACTTTTCCAAGACTTTTCAAACCATTCACAATATCAGTGAATCTAGTGAACATGCATGTGATGGTTTCATTTTGTTCCATGTAAATAATTCATATTTATGAACCAAAATATTTATCTTTGATTCTTTTACTTGGTTTGTTCCTTCATGTGTTATTTCCAACCTATCCCAAATTTCTTTTGCGGAATTACAAGTTGAGATTCGGTTGAATTCATTTGAGTCTAAGGAACAATACAAAATATTAATGGCTTTAGCATTTAAGTTGTGCCATTCTCCTATCATTATCATTCCAATCCCTTTCGGGCTTAGGAACAATAGTGCCATCAATAAGTGTGTGGGTGTACTAGGTCCATTTATTATTACTCCCCACAATTCATAGTCAGAAGCTTGAATGAATATTCTCATTCTAGCTTTCCAATATGAATAGTTGGTTCCATTAAATAAAGGAGGTCTATTCGTAGAATGACCTTCAGCAAAACATGAACCACTTTGTGTTGCCATAAGGATCTTTAGCCCTTGATCGTGAGATCAAATTCTAAATGAGCACTTGCTCTGATACCAATTGTTGGCCCAGATGGCAACCCAAGAGGGGGGGGTGAATTGGGTTCTTAAAAATTTAAGACTTTTTGAAATGTTTTAAATTTTAGCAAGATGTGCAAGTGAGAGAAATTAACTATAAGCAATGCACAAGCAGAAATAAAGAGAGATAGAGTAGAGAAAATGAGCACGGCAAACACAAGATTTTATAGTGGTTCGGTGCAACCAGCACCTACGTCCACTCCCAAGATTCACTTGGGTCCACACTATAATCTCTCTAGATTACAGCCGAGTTGTTTTCCAAGCTCACAACTCAAACTTGTTGTTTTTCGGGTGCACAACGAACCCAGCTGGTTTTACTCGGGCTTACCAGCACAAAACCCTACACGTTGTTTTTCACGGGCTCACAACGAACCCAACACAAGCACCCGGCTTGTAACGAGGTATAACAACCTCCACTGATTCAATCCACTGATTGAATCAGCAAGAAAATAAATAGAGTTTAAAACAAAATGCTCCTCTTGAGCAGAATAATAAAATAAAAAGGTTAGAAAAGCCTGATTTGCTGATGCAGGCTTGGGCTTTCTTCTCTTCTCCAACTCCTTTGAAGTGTGAATCAGGCCTCAGCAAGATTCTTCCTTTGGAGTTGAGATGAAGCTTTTCTTCTTTTTTTTTTGGAAATCTTGATTTGCTTTGGTTGCTTTGGATTTCCTCTTGCTTTTGTGGATTGAAGAAGGAGCACACGAATCTCTCTCTTTGATTTCACTCCTTTTGAATCTCTCTTCTTGAGCTCAAATGATTTTTCCAATAAGCTCTGTTTTTCCCTCTTTTTGAAAGATATTCTTTTCTCTCTTTTTGATTCTCTATTGTTTTGATTTGAAAAGAGCTCCTCTATTTATAGATTCTGCAAAAATATATCCGTTAGAGACAAAGAAAAATAGCCGTTATTCAAAAATCTTACCGTTGGGCTGAGTGTCATCGTAAAAATTTCGCCCAGATTTGCTGGAGTCGACTCAGCTTTTCCCGAGTCGGCTCGAGTCGATTACCAAAAATAGAAATGTTTTAAAGGTTAGGGGTCGACTCGCCAAAAGTAAAGTGTCGACTCCTGAAAGTCGGGAGTCGACTCGTGAAACTTGGGGTCGACTCGCGAAGTGCTCAAAAAACTCTTCTGGTGTCTGAGCGGAGTCGACTCGCACAGTCAGGAGTCGGCTCGACAGAATCAGGGGTCGACTCTTGAAAATTTCAAGGGTCGACTCGAGACAGATGCACATTTCTGTACACTGAGCGGAGTCGACTCTGAAACTCAGGAGTCGGCTCCGGAACGTATCAAAAATCAGAAACTTTTCTGATTGACATTAAAATCGTTCCAGATTCATTTTAATTCATTGTTTTGACTTGAATTCAATAAAATTGACATTTAGAATTGATTCAAGAACATTCCAAAAACTCATTGAATAAAACATGAATTATAAAATTTCTTTTTGAAAGTTTGAACATTGAGCTTAAAGTTACTTTCAAAATTGATTAAAGTCAAACTTTAACATTCTCATTGATTGTTCAAAATAAATTTGTTGCTCATTTAAATAAACTCATTATATCTTTAATGAACTCAATGGCTTTTAGTAATCATCAAAATCAAAAGGATTGGGTCATATGATATTTCAATAATCTTTCAACACCATGGCCCATCTCGACATCCGTGTCGGCCAGGGCCCATCCCGACCTCGGCGTCGGCCATGGCCCATCTCGACATCCATGTAGGCTAGGGCCCATCCCAACCTCGGCATCGGCCATGCCCCATCTCGACATCCCCGGCCAGCTCGACTCGGCCCCGACGTCTCCAGTTCTGCTGAGTCGGCCAAGGCCATCCCCGACCGGCCCGACTCAGCTCCGACGCCCCCAAGTCCGTCGACTAAGCCCCGGCGTCTCCAGTTCCCACCAGATCAGCCCCAGCATGGCCCTATCAGTTCAGGGCGCCATCTCTGATGCGCGCCGCCTGACAATGCCGGATCCAACAACCTACCGGTAACGTCATTGATGGGACTAGACCCAGCTACCTAACAGCCCCGCCGACTGATGGGACGTAGCCCACCAACTAGCCTAGATTCACGCAAGGGCTCAGCATACAATCTGACTTCACACAATCCCATGTGATCATGCCAGGGTCAACCCCTATAAAAAGGTAAATCCACCTAGTAAACAGGTATGCGCGATAACCCCCAAAAATCGCCATCTCAACTCTCAGAAAGGGATTCCTCCTCTCGGAGATCCCCTTTTCACACAGAACAGGGCTCATTCGAGCCCTTCTTCAGCTGTGACCTTAGTCACTAACTTGACCGTCGGAGGGTCCCGCCGGAGACCCCCTCCGATCCCGGGACTTCTTTATAGGCACCCCGGCGAAGCGAGGATTCGAGAAGCACCTCCGTTTTCGACGTCCAAGAGAGGTGATTGAGCATCATCAGATTGGCGCGCCAGGTAGGGGATAAGAAAAAGTAGCGAGCGTTCTTCCTGAGCTACATCTCTCTCCCCCTCTTCTCTTCAAGAAGCCATGGAGGTGACGCGAGCTCAGGATGCCTCCGTTAGCTGCCCAGCGGGGTTTCCCCCGCCGACTAGATAGCAGGAGGGCCAATCCCCCTACTACCCACCTTTCGGTCACCTGCCCGCCGCCGGACGCCGCTGTCTAACAGCGGAGCAGCTGGCAACCCTCTCCCAGCAAGTCCAGAGTCTCACCGCCATGGTCCACGGGCTCCAGCAACAACAGTCCCTGGCCACCCAGCATCAGACGGCTCCCCTCGCCAGTCAACAGTCGATGAGGGAGGTTCTCCTCGGCGGGAGGCCGATCGGCGAGAGACCGGCCGACGTCAAGTTTCCCCTAGGAAGCCTCGACACGAGCCCCCCAAGCGGCCACGGTCCCCTTACCGCAGCGCCGAATTTCCTTCCAAGCCACATCATCATGAGGAACCCAGGCGGAAGTCCTAACTTCCGTCTCCATCTCCTTCTGCCTCTTCTTCTTCTTCCGAGCCACCTCAGAGGGCCCCGACGATCAGCCACCAGGCGAAGGAACGCCTGGAGGAGTACAACAGGCGCCTTGACGAGCTCGCCAAAAATCAACCATCAGTCGGAGGAAGAGTTCGACACTCGTCCTCCCTACACTCGCCGCATACTGGAGGAACCGGTTCCTCGAGGTTCCGCTTCCCCAGGTGGACCCGTACGACGGTACGACCGACCCCCTCGACCACCTCAAGAGTTACAAAGCTATGATGCAAATCCAGGGCGCTCCAGACGCACTTCTCTGCAAGGCCTTCCCCATAACTCTGCGGAAGGCCACCCGTGCATGGCACTCACGCCTATCCCCTCACAGCATAGACTCCTTCCGGGAGCTAGAGAGGGCATTTTTGGCCCACTTTGATGCCTGCCGCCGGATCCCAAGGGTGGTAGACAGCTTTTCTTCGTCCGCCAGAAGGAAGGAGAGTCACTGCAGGACTTCATGTCCCGATTCAAACCGTCACCCTCGAGGTCTACCATCTCAACGATGCGGTGGCCACCTTGGCGCTGAAGCGAGGACTCCTTCCGTCCCGCTTTTACCTTCTCCCTGGATAAGAAGCCCCCAAGCTCTTATTCCGACCTCCTCCTTCGATCCCAGAAGTACATCCATGCCAACGAGGCTGGACTCGTCCAGAAGGGAAGCCGACAGGAGTTCCAATAAGAAGCCAACACCCATGGAACCAGCTGAGGGACGATCCAGGCAGCCCGAA